>CAKNXH010034725.1:0-27498 GCA_932178445.1 Andricus quercusramuli | reverse complement strand
AATAAATTCTATATTTGTATTGTGAAATGATTTATCTGATAATTTCAAAGCTGTATCAATAAGATTTTTTATTATTGAGATTTTATGTTGTATTGGATGGTTTGAAAGAAAATTTAGATATCTGCCAGAATAAGTACTTTTACAAAACCAATCAGTTATGATATTACCTGAATCAGTTTTTATAAAAAAAAAAAACTACAGAATTTAAAAATTAAAAGTAAAGTTCAAGTACCTTTTAATATTAATAAACACAAAGATACAGAATACATTAAAGCTAATGATCCTTGGCTAATAAATTTTAGTAATGTTGAAATTCCAGACAATGTTAATGATATATTAAGGTTAGGGAATAAATTTAGTTCTTCATTTTTAACAAACAAAAGTAAAATAATTATGAATATGGTTAAAGATATAGAGTCAAATATTAAGCTAATTGAAAATAATGAAGAACGTGATTTATTAAGACATAGAATAATTAATACTTCACAAAATTTTTTACAGAATAATAAAATTACAGAAATCGATAGAATTTTAGCACAAAACATTAAGAAAATACAATCATTTATTAAAGCTAATAAACAATTACTAATAACGCATGCAGATAAAAGTAAACATTACAGTTATACTAAGATAGGAATCTTATAATAATAAAATGTATGAATTATTAAATGATAAAAAAAACTTATGAGAAATTAAATGAAAACCCTGAAAAAGAATTAAAAAATAAAACATTTAAATTGTTAAATTCTTGGCGAATTAATGGATATTTTGGTGAAGAATTGTTACGCAAAGATATTTTAGTTCACGATACTAACATTCCTAGAATCTATGGGTTACCTAAAGTTCATAAAGATAATTGTCCACTTCGACCTGTGGTATCATTAATAAACTCACCCACTTACAAAATGGCTAATATTTTTAATAATATTCTTAAAAAAGCTTTGATAGTACCAAAATTTCAAGTAAAAAATTCTTTTGAATTTGAAAATAAAATAATAAATAAAACAATTCCACATGATCATATCATGATTTCACTAGATGTTTCTTCACTATTCACAAATGTACCACTCGATTTAGTTATCAATAGTATATTAAGTAGATGGATTCATATAAAAAACTATACAGAATTACCTATTGAAAAATTTGAAGAAGGAATAAAATTTTTAATGGAACAAACAGTTTTCAAATTCAATAACAATTTTTATAGACAAATTTTTGGAACACCTATGCACAGAAAAAACAGAAGATAAACTTTACATCGATTTCCGAGGAAAGATTCTCTGCAACAAAAATTAACTTCACAGGATAAACTTTACATAAATATCGGTTAAACTTTCTTTTTTTTTCCATGACAAGTACATGTATTTTGAAAGACGAGAAGCTGGCTGAACAAAACTTTATCGCTCTAAGAAATTTCCTGCAACAAATTTTATTCTTAGTTTTTTCTGTGTGGGTTCTCCTATCTCTCCAACATTAGCTGATTTAGTTATGCAAGATTTAGAATCAAATGTAATTAAAAATTTAAATTTTTCGTTACACACATATTTTAGATATGTTGATGATACGTTCATTATATTACCTAAAGATAAACTACTTTATGTATTAAATCAATTTAATTCTTATCATCCACGGCTTAAATTTACACATGAAATTGAAAGTAATAATTCTATTTCGTTTTTAAATGTTAAAGTGATAAAAACTGATTCAGGTACTATCATAACTGATTGGTTTTGTAAAAGTACTTATTCTGGCAGATATCTAAATTTTCTTTCAAACCATCCAATACAACATAATATCTCAATAATAAAAAATCTTATTGATACAGCTGTGAAATTATCAGATAAATCATTTCACAATACAAATATAGAATTTATTAAAAAAACGTTACTTTTAAATAATTACCCAATAGAATTGATTCAAATACATGTTAATAATAAAATCAAAACAATTAAAGATTCTTTTTATAACCAAAATAACATAAAAATAGTAAGTAATTCAAATTTTAAACCAATAATATCAATTTCTTATCATGGTAAATTATCTTTTGAAATTAAAAGAACTTTAAATGATTTTAATATTACAACAAATTTTAGAATTGATTCTAAACTTGATAAATTCATTAAATTAGGAAAAGATTTATTGGAAAATTTTCAATTTACTGATGTAGTATATAAAATTCAATGTTTGAATTGTGAAAATGTTATGTGGGCCAAACTAGTAGATTACTTGCTACAAGAATAAAAGAACATCATGGTAATTTTAGACAAAATCAAAAAAACCATAAAGTCATAGCAAAACATTAGGTAGAAACTGGGCATTTGATCGATTGGGATAATATTATAGTATTACATCATGAACCTAATGAATTTAAAAGATTAATAGCAGAAATGTTTTTTATAAAGAAAAACAGTGATAATTGTTTAAATATAATTTCAGATCTCAACAATTATAGTCCAATTTATAATATAATTTTGGATTCTCTAATTTAATAAAATTATAATGTTTAAAATTTGAATTGATGATTTTTTTTTTTCTAAATTTTTATTAGTTAAAATAACACTTTATAGGTTTATATGCATTGATTATGGAAATTTTTTTTAACGTTCAAATTCAATACTGTAATTAGATCTACATAGAAACTATAGTACCTTATATTATAAATCGTTGATACGTCATTGTGTATTCCATCTTATGTTAAGAACTCTCTTCCTCTCTGTATTGAATGTATCGTAGCAAAAATGGAGCGAAACAGAAGCTCCGACTGTTTCACTAAGTTAACTAAGTTATTAATGAAAAAATGAATTGAATTTAGAAGAATATTCATGTAAGTATATTTTTATAAGATGTAACAACATTTTTTTTTTCAAAAATGAAGCCTATAAGGTAAACATTTTTTATCAATTTTTAATTTCTAACCTAAAAATTAATTTAAAAAGTATTTAAGATATATATATATATATATATTTATTATTATTATTTTTTCTTTAAACTATCTAAATGATATTGAGTGTAATTAATTAATGTTACATATATTTATACAGATGAGGAATGGAATTCTCTGAATAAAAATAAAAAAATGTGATGAATTTTTAAAAAATGGAAACATGAACTTCAAAGTCCTGATGAGGAAAACGTTACAGTTTTCGAAACGTCGACAGAAATAAAGAAATTTTTAACATCCAATTTCTACTTATTGGTCTGAAGTATGTCATCTCTACCATCTGAATATTGTTTCTCATTAACTTATATCACTCAGACAAACAACAGCGCTTCAACAACATCATTATTCTAAATTAATATCAAAGGTAAAATATTCTCACTAAAAAAGATTCACGTGTAGCACGACTTTAATAACATAATAAACGACATAAAATCCATTTACCACTTGTCATGTTACATTTAAAAACAGTTAAATAAATTATTTATTAACCCTAGCATTAAACCTGCACTTCGTGCGTGCAATCTGCCCGCACGCATTGTGACTGCACGACGTGCGACCCATTTGTGCATTAATTGATGTCGCAGCTGTGTGATCATATGCGTGCACGACGTGCGGGATAACCCGCACGAATACCCGCACAATGCGGGCATCGTGCGTACACAATTGTTATCTGGGAGGTTACGAACCAGTGATAATTTCGCACCTCCGAGAGCACCTATCACAAGGACAATTACTCGTATCGAAAATTTTGGGTACAGTCGTTCGAGCTCTCTTTTAAGGTCTTGATACCTCTCCTCTTTTTCTTTCTCCTTTGCAGTGATGTTGTATTCGGACGGAGCCGAGAATTCGATCACGAATATAGTTCGTTTCTCGAAGTCTTGGAGAACAATGTCAGGCCTCGAGTGCGCAACGGAGACTGCTGCCCGAAAATCGTAGTTCCAGAAAATCTTGCACTTCTCGTTTTGGACAATTGACTCTATATCCCTTGGAGCGTTCGGCAGGGCAGGGTCACGACCAACACCGTAAGAGCGACAAAGGTGGTAATAAAGTACTCTTAGGGCCGCATTATGTCTATAGATATACGTTGTTCCTGCGTGGGTCGGACACCCCGATAGTATGTGTTCTAGGTACTCAGCGTGTGCATGACACGCTCTGCACCTATCACTGGGAACTTCTCGACATAAAATGCGGTAACGGTATGCTGAGGTGGAGATGACACCGTCCTGGCATGCGAAAATAAAGCCCTCTGTACCTGAATTGAGCCCTGATGATTTGAGGAAAGCAAAAGTTTGCTCCTTCGACAAGGACTGTTTTTCTACATTTCTGTGAAAGTTTCCGTGCATATGCTTGTCGCGTAGCTCATGGTAAAATTTTCCAACCTCTGCTTTCTTTACGTCGGCTTTTAGACGTGAAGCATCTAGATGGAGTAATGCACTTTCCTCACTTCTGATCTTAAAATTCAGGCCAAGGGTCTCAGCAGCTTGCTCCGCGGCTTTGTGAAGGAGCGCTCCTTCGCCAACCATCTCGCGGTTTCTGACCATCTTTAGGAGAGGATCTCCGCCATTCGCAACGATGTAAGCTGTACACTGTTAAAAATGTTTGGAATTCTCCAACACTTCTACAATACAAGCGTTAGGCAAAATTGCAAAGACGGTATTGTAATGCCGAAATTGCAATATATGTATTGTAGCGTTTATAAGTCGAGAATTGTGCGCATGCGCCTCATCCGACCCATGTATCGCTGCATGATCCGTTGCATTTGAAAACTACAACATTATGTATTGTAGCGTTACTCAACATTTCGGAAATAAACTTCCAATACATTTAGTGGAAGTTTTATGCGGGAATTTTTAACAGTGTACTTAAAACAGTCCGGTTATGAGATGTATGGAGATATGTATGGTATGGAGATTCAGAAGTCCGCGTCCGCCTTGACGGCGTGAAATGTATAATCGCGGAACTGACGAATTGATATGCAAGCAACCCTAAACGAGTAGACTAGAACCGGGACGACAAGCATGTTAGTCGCAGATACCTTGTTCAACGCCGACAGATTGGAAGACCAAATCTGTCGAAGAAGATGCTTGTATCTGCTTTGGAGAGACTCCTTCACTGATGTTACGTCCTGAATGTGGCTTTGAGGCACGCCCAGGTATGTATAGGTCTCTCCAGTGTTAAGATGTCTAATAACACTTATATCCACAACCTCAGGGTTCTTGAGAACGCCAGTAATCTTTCCTTTCTTCAAATGAATTTTGGCACACTTGTCCAAACCAAAGTCCATCCCAATCTCTCCTGTGTAGTTCTTGACGATATTTATAGCCGTTTGAAGTTTGCTTTTACCAGCGGCATACATCTTCAGGTCATCCATATAAAATACATGAGTGACCTTATGCTCACGCTGATTAGTGTCGCCACAGAGGTATCCAGGAGAATTTCGTAGTGCGAGAGATAGAGGCAGAAGTGTGATGCAAAAAAGCAAAGGGCTCATACTATCCCCTTGAAAGACGCCCTTCTGGAAGTTGACGTTGTTCGTCGTCAGACGATAATTCCTAGATGAAATGGTAAATCTAGTTTTCCAAAGAGGCATCAATCTCTCTATGCATCTCACTATGTGTGGATGTACCTTCAAGCTTTCCAACAGAGGCCGTGTTTCAATTGTAGCGTATACTTCGAAGTGTACACTTCGTGTGTGCTTTTACTATACACAAAAGTTTACACTTCGAAGAGTGCGTAAATTTTAGGTATAGTAAATGTACACGGCAAGTGTGCACTTCGTAGTGAATGTGCCCAATTGAGACACGGTAGACACGGTAGAGACACGTTAGTCAAACCAGGCCATTGACAGGACGTGCTGATGGGCTGCAGCGTCTTTACAGACACACCTGTCAATCAGCAGGTTCTCTCGACAGCCTGCTACACCTTTTTTCGAGCCACGTTGTTCGTACTTCTCTCGCCATACAGGCTCAATTCGTCGAACAATCCTGTTGTTTAGGACAGCTGTAAAGATCTTAGACAGTGTGTTCAAACAAGTTATTGGCCTGTAATTCTCTGGTTTGGACAAGTTGCCTTTTTTCGGTAGGAGTATAGTGCGTCCTAACACCAGCCACTGCGGAATAGGCGTCTCCGACTTTAAATATGAGGTGAATATGCGGGCCAAATGTTGCTGTATAGAAGTAAACTTCTTCCACCAAAAGTTCTTGATACAATCTGGTCCAGCACCGGAAAAGTTCTTCGTGCCTGCAAGTGCTTTTTTCACATCTTCGGCAGTGACTATGGGCACTCCTCCTCAGATTTTATGAGGCTGTCGCAAAACTCCTTGAAGCGGATGATATTGTCAGTATCTTTTTTCAACTCTAGTGTTTTCGGGATCTTGTACATCTCTCTCCAAAAAGTCTCTACCTCCTTGGGCTTGGGTGGATTTTTTACAGAAACAGGGGGATCACTGAAGAGGTGTGATGGGTCAGCGAGAAACTGTTGATTCTCCCTGATCCATCTCTCCCTCTTCTGTATCCTCCTCCTTGCGTCAGATAACATCCTTATTTTGTCAACAATATGCTGCTTGATTGTTAGCAGCTTTGACTTGTTTAGTGTGTGATTCATGGTCCTTAGTTCTTGGGCGAACTTTCGAACCGTTTCCGTGAACGGTCTACCAGTTGTTATGTAGTCAATCACACATTGAACTAGGGACGCATTCTGTCTTGTCCATCCAAATTTCTTGTTCAGTTGATGCAAGTGTCTTCTTGTCTTTTGATCCATTGTCGGTTTCAGCCTTCGATTTGAATCAGCCAAAGCTCTCGCAGCACCATAAACACACACATATATATATATATATATATATATATAAATATATATATATATACACAATATTTAAATGTAGATTGTTAAATAAAAGGCAGGTAACAGGAAGAACAAAAAAATGTTGTGTGAAAACATTTTAAAAATAAAATCTTGTTGCACTTTTGTTGTATCCACCTTTTCATAAAACTCTTCATAATTTCAAAAACTGCGAGTTTTCTACTATAATCGGGAGAATGTGTAGTAGGGAAATTTTTCATTATGTTTAATGTATATTTTCTACTCATTTTCATTTTTAAAAGTGCAATCTACGGCGGTCTTTAGCTTACCGCACCAGAAATTGAGGTTATGTGTCACCATTTAGTCAAGATTTTCAGAATGTCACGTAACTCTGACTGGATTAATGTCAATTTCTAAATAAAATGTTGCCTAATTTGCTGTACACTTTTGGATAAACAATGTTTAAAAATCATTTCTCTCTTTTCACTTGGGAATAATACATTACGAGTCAAAATGATCCAATCGATACCTTACAAAATATTAGTATTAAAATATTATTATATATATTATATTATTATATATTAAGGAAGCTCATTTTTCATTTTTATATTATATTATTATATTTAGAGAAGTTGTAGGCTCCGGAAGTGTTGGAACATGGTTCAAGGAACATGGTTCCTTGAAGAAACCAATCCCAAAGCTACTGGAACGTGTACGTCATCCGCTTCTGCTCCTTCTGTCCTAGAAGGTAAGCAAGAGCGGGAAATTCACGCGTGATAACATCGGGCAACACTGTTCCTTGGAGTCAGGTCTCTAGCCGCGGATGACCTTACGCGGCAGACAAGACAGTTGGAGATGAAGGTTTCACCTCTCTATACTTTTTTAGAGCTACCAATCTTTGAAGAATTTAAGAGGAACAGTGTTGACGGACCAGATGGAGTGATCTCAGAAGAACAGCCTTTTGCATCCGGTTCGCGATGGAATGAGCCTGACGCTGGCAAGCCGGAATCTTGTTGAGTTGGCTGATAAATGAAGCTTTCATACCTCCAAGACAGCCAAGTATGAGAATTATAAGATACACTTTGTAGCCTTGGTACAGCCTACTCAGCTCGAAAAGAAGTGCCTGATATTTCGCCCGTTTTTCTTCCTCCTTTGCCGTGATATTACCATCGGCTGGTGCCGAGAATTCAATCAAGTAAATGATCTTGTTCTTCAGATCTTGGAGGACAATGTCAGGCTTCGTAGCACTGATACGTTGAGTGGTGGAGAATGAGAAATTCCAGTACATCTTACACTGATCATTCTCCACAACTGACTCGAGTTCCCCCTGGGCGTATATTATTATATATAAAAAATGAGGAAACTCATTTTTCTCTCAGGCTTAAGATGGTTACAGCCGAATATGTCGAAGGCATTTTTGGTTAGAGTTGGATTTTTTGTTTGTTTGAATATTATGCACGGGGTTGTCCCGGTATATATTATCAGGCACGGACGCATTATTATAATGCTATCAAGTGACCTGATAAGAGCATGTTCCCTGACATATTGGGCAAAGCTTGGTTTTTTACCCCATCATTCACGGACTGGGTTGCAGTCAAGTGCATGATTATTATTATTATTATTATATATTATATTATTTTATTATATTATATATTATATATATATAATAAATATATCAAATAAAATAAACTGAACACGAAAACCGTTTGCAATCCGAAATAAATTGTACGTACATATAAATTATAAAATATATCTAAGTGCCCACGAACAAGAAGACTGCAAATTGTCAACACTCAATAACGAATCAATAAACGACCTAGCCTAACCACCGCAATCGAAAGGAACGCCATGTTGTATGGCTGTTTCTTGCCATGTGATCAGGCGGGAACTTGGAACTGCTTTTATTTGAAACCTGATCCGCAAGTATAGAATGAGTAGGGTAAAATAAATTAAAAATAATCTGTTTAAATAATAAAAATAACAAACACATAGTTGCCTAATATCGAACTTGCAAAAATTTGTTTCTTTTTGGTAATTTATAAATTGTCGGTCCAATAAAAATACAGATATATTTTTAAAATTAAAATTTATATTTTACATCTTTTTAATAGTAGGAAAATGGGTGAAATTCGTAGTAGTTTCACAGCATTAATAATTTATATTATTATTGTTCAAAAATTCACCTATCACAATATGCGACTTATATGCCTCGCACATATGTGCCTACACGAAGTGCAAGTGATAACGCTGCGTTTCGGCACGCATGGCGTGCCTTGCATGCAGTTCGAGTAACGTGCGCCGCACGCTTGCTATCTGGGATAGAAATAGATATTGGAAGTCAATCATTTTAAAACGATCGGACATTTCCGTCTAATTTCATACGATAAAAAGAGAGATTTCATCAACTAGATTAGAGGGTATCGGAATTCCACCGCAGGTTTGATCGTTTGGTTCCGTTAACTGTTTTGAATGACCGAACCTCAAACTAACATAAGTGCGCAAGTGCGTACGTTTTTGTGAGACTTTCAAACGTTTCAGAAACTTTGGTCCCATGAAACGTTTCATTGTTTCATGAAACTTTCAATGTTTCAATACAACGTTTCATAGACTCAGGGTGGTGTCCCATGGCAGCGTCTATCTTGGCGCAAAACGCAAAACGTCAAATCACTAGATATTTCAACCAATGATATTCTCCTAGTAGTCCACAGAAACACAGTCATTGGCTGTAATGTCTGGTGATTTACGGTTTTGCGTTTTGCGCCAAGTTTGACGCTGCTATGGGACGCCACCCTCACAACCCTACTTGTCATGTCTTGATTACCATGTTAAAGTTAAAGTTACTAGAAAAGTAGAGCATATCCATGTTAAATTCTTCATAGCGGCTGTTTATCTGAAAATCAAAAGTTTTGGGTTTTTCCGAAAAATATGCAAGATACAAGAAAAAGTTGAAACAAAAGTTGTTCTCTTTAAAGAGGGCTACAATTTTTTTGGTTTAAAAATATTTTGAACAGTTTTAAAAGTATTTCCAAAAGTGTTTGTTTTTTGCAAGATAATTGTTGAAAAAACAATGAGAGGAATAAAATTATCGCTGAGTTTGGAAATTGTCAAACACGGGCGCGCTACTCAAGCATTGAAAGCTAACTGAAGCCTGTTGGAGGGATCGGGCCCAATCTGGAAAGTGGAGGTGCGAATGACGTCAACTGACTAACGGGGGGACCCTTAGAAAAGAGCACGCAGACACTCGACGTTCTCCGTTTAAGAGTAAAGAAACATTTTTAATTGAGTGAAGCTCAAACATCCTCCCCTCTTTGAAAGACTCGAATCCAGGCTTTCGAAATAATTGAATGATCTATAATCCAAATTCAAAAATTAAAAACTTTGGTTAACTAGTTGCACTTAGTAATTTTCTTCAATAATTGCACATGACACTATAATAATTCACAGCTTAATTTTCCTTAATAAGCTCGTTCTTTTTGGAGAGTAAGCACAGTTTGTAATTGCACGTGTTGTTTCTTCCTTTGCTGTTATAATAGTGGACTTCCTGGCCACTGCGTCCTTTCCTGGATGAAGGGCAGACACATTGCCTGCCACTCACTATAGCGGAAGGAGTTGATTGTCCTTTAAAAGGACAACGACGTCGATTTTCAGGTTTGCTGCTGAGCCACGTCGCCATTTCATGCGTTCATGGAGGCTGCTGCGGTACTCAACAGACCACCGCTTCCAAAAATGTTGCTTCATTTTTTGCAACCAGATGACGAGTTTATTATCTGGAATGCTCGTTACATCGGTCTCAGGCAGTGCTACCAATGCTTCCCCGATGAGAAAATGTCCTGGTGTTAGTGGTAGAGGATCTGCAGGGTCATCTGATAAATATGTAATGGGTCTGGAATTGAGACAAGCTTCTATCTGAGTGAGCACGGTGTAGTACTCTCCGAATGTTGAAAATAATTCTTCCAGAATCCTCCTGAGATGATTTTTCACCGAAGGTACACCTGCTTCCCAGAGGCCGCCAAAGTATGGTGACCTTGCAGAAATGAAGTGCCACTTGATTCCTTCGTTGCAGAGAGCATCCTTCAGTTCAGCTGATTGAAGTGTCTGAATGAGTTCTTGTAGTTGTCTGGCAGCTCCGACGAAGTTAGTATCATTGTCAGTGTATAAATTGACTACTCTGCCACGGCGTGATATGAACCTTCTCAGAGCGCTGAGAAAGGATGATGTAATCAGACCGGTTACAAGCTCTTTGTGAATGGCCTTTGTGCTGAAAGAGATAAAGAGAGCTATGTAACCCTTCAATTTGGTTTGTCTGCGTCTCGTTCCTGCCTTGATGCAAATTGGCCCGCCGTAATCGACTACAAAAGGTCGAAATGCCTTTGTTCTGTCGGCTGGTAGATGGCCCATCTGACGAGTGATTGAGACAGGTTTGGCTCGAGCGCATTTCAAACATTGGCGGATGACGTTCTTAACTGCATTGCGCCCTCTAATAACCCCGAATCTCAACAGAAAATTCGCCAAAACTGATTGTGGTCCAGCGTGGAGTACTCTCTCCTGTTCTGTGATGATAATTAATATAGTTAAATTGTGATGTGGAGCTAGAATTAGAGGGTGCCTTTGATCCTCTGGTCGATCTGAATTGCCGAGACGACCCCCAACACGCAGCAGTCCTTCAGGATCGATGAATGGAATTAGAGCTAGTAAATGATTCTTGCAATTAAGAGAACGTGCCTTCTTCAAGCAACCTAACTCTGCTGCGAACTCCTCACGTTGGCCGATGCCAACTAAGATCCTTAAAGCAAGCTGCATCATGTCCGTGGTGATGGTCTCGTTGCGCACCATTGTAGTTTCTCCTGCGATAGTTTGGTAGAAGCTGAAGAAAAAACTAGTTTCTCGCAATAAATCGTTGAGATTGGAGGAACGATCAATTATGTGCCATTTTGGTACACTGAAATGATATTGATGCCTGCTATGGGATGGCTGCCTTTCTTCGTCTTGGTACCTCGTTCGGTGTCTGTCCTTCCTTAGGCTAGCAATTTGAATTAAGTTGGAGCCATGAGTGTCCAGTCCACCATAACTTATTCTCAATGAGTTCCGCTGGTGAAACACCTCGTGAGACCAGGTCTGCTGGATTGCTGCTTCCAGGCACGTATCTCCATTGACTGACATCTGTCAGCTGCTGAATTTGGCTGACTCGGTTTCCAATGAATATAATCCAGTGTCTTGGTTCGTCAGCTGAATATGCTAGAACGAGTTCGGAATCTGTCCAGAAACACGATGGCATACTGACCTTCAGTGAATTTGTAACCTTCTGGAAAAGTTCTGTTAGCAACACTGCCGCGCAGAGCTCAAGGCTGAGAAGAGTCCTTTGCTTCAAGGGTGCTATTCGCGACTTTGCACACAACAGGTTAACCGAGCTCTCTCCTGAATGACTGGTAGCTCGGATGTAGATGCAAGCACCGTACGCCTTTTCTGATGCATCGGAGAATCCAAGAAGTTGAAGGTCCATGTAGTCGCCATCGATGACTGGCCTGGGTATCTTGATGTTGTTGAGATCACTCAAGGTTTCTCGATAGCGTTCCCACTAAGTATACATGTGGATTGAAACTGCTTCATCCCAGTCAAGCTTTAGCTGCCAAAGTTCCTGCATGACAATTTTGACTGAGATAACGGCTGGTGCGAGCAAATCTAGAGGTTCAAAGATTTGGGCTGTTTCTTAAAGAATAGATCTTTTCGAAATTCTTCTTGATTTGACATTAATGTTTATATTATATTGCAATGTGTCAGCTGGCGGACGCCATCTGATTTCCAGTGTTTTTTATTCTTCTGGTCTTCCAAGGTCAACCATCTCTGTTTTGGTTGAAGAATCTGGATGTTGATTTAAGATCACTTCCTCACAGTTGGAACACCACTTTCGAAGATTGAATCCTACATTCTCTAATGCTGAAGAGACTCCAGCGCGCAAGTTGGTATCTTTGATGTTCTTAGAAACCTCTTTCAAGCACCTGATTGCTAGAAAGGGTGTTGCTGCTGTGCCGTATGTGATTGTATTGAGCTGAAAAGTCGTGGGCTGAAAAGTCAGGAGCTTCTCGCCAGAGAATGCACTGCAGGTTGCGATGGTCAGGATGATTCCACACCTGTCTGTACATTTCCTCAATGTTCGCTGCGATGACAATGTGGTGAAGTCTGAAATGTAAGACCAGTGAGAGAAGATCTTGCTGAACAGTTGGCCCATCGAGCAGTATGCCATTCAGCGAGTTGCCGGACGTATTTTCTGCTGATCCGTCGGAGACAACTCGCAACTTAGTTCTCGTGATGTCTGTCCTTAAAACTGCATGATGAGGAATGACTTATTTAATGACCTTGTACGGACTCACCATTTACTGCTGTCATGTGATCCAATTCTTGACAATCATTCATGAATGCGGAATATAATTCTTTCAGCTGTGATTCTCGTGAAATGAATCGCCCAAGGATTCTGGCTAGTCTCGAAGTATTAATCTCACGATGAACTTGCCGTCGTTGTCTCTGCTATCATCCTTCTTGAATAGCTCTTCACACCGAGCTTCCACTGATGATAAGATAGGGTGACGATTGAGAGATTCTTCAATTTGCCAGAATTTCTCAATCTGAGTATCCATTCTGCTGAGGCTGAGATAACACATTGCGCGACGATCGCCTGAAACGATGGAAAGATCACCTGCTATAATCCAGCCTAGTTTCGTTTTCTGCAACACTGGAAGTCTTCAACCAATTTGGTTTCTTGTAACCTCGTCCATGACCAAGAAATTCAGGGCAGCAGATTTTCCGTTGAACCTGGAACCAATGGTTGCTTTTGTGTAATAGGTGCTCTGAGTGCATGTGCCACATATTCCACCGATCTGGATGTCTTGCTCGTAAATTCCCAATTGCAGATCTTGACTCAAACTTGTTGTCATGAAGTTTGAGATCGAACCGCTGTCCAGCAATGCTCAAAAGCGCTTGTTAGCCTGACTGTGATGCCAGCGCTGTGACGACAGCTGCATTAGCCACTGATTTGATCCTCCCTGGAGGTGTGGTGCCCCATGCGTCATGTGCCCCTTCGTCTGAATGCAGTAGTGTGTTGTGTGCCCTTACATTCGTTGCCTGGGTAAGCGATCTGAGTAGCGGTCGAGTATGCTGTTGTACTAGAAGCCGTTTTTTCTGGTAACGTTCACACACGAGTTTCCATGCGACTTCGTAATTGTTGTCGGTTATTTCCAATGATTGGATTATTGTGGAGTACATGACTGGGTGTTCTGGGTGTTCGAATCCCCAATGCCGATGAAGATGCTGAAGATTTCGCGGCCTTAATCCTGGCTCTGGCCAATCCTACAACTGAATAATATAAATCTTCATATAACTTCCTGGCTGTGCTGAATTCTACTTCAGCATCCTCATTGACATCTTCCTCAGAGATGGTAGGTTCGCCCAGATTCGTTTGTATGGAGTCGAATTCGTCATACGAAGCTAAGCCGTAGTTAACTGTTCCTTTCATTCGTCGATGGGGTCTGCAGGAGTGAGACTTTGCATGTAGGTTTTTGTTTGAGTTAGCTGAGCCTTGAGTACTTTTCTACGACTGACCAGCTGATTGCGAGTCGAAATGTTAACTGTGATACAGGTACATGATTTCTGGTTGGGTCGAGCGTTTCTCTTGGGCATCTCGGTTCATCTGGAAACGTTGATGGGTCTTACAAGGTCGGCGCTGGGTATCGTAGAGCTCTGCTATTCTAGCTCAGGGCTCTCGGTAAATCCGGAAAAGACCAGCCTGGTCATTTTCACGAGGAATTATAAAGTGCCGAAAGTTGACGCTCCTGTATTCTGTGGCGGGAAGCTGATGTTTTCAGATTCAGTTAAATATCTGGGAGTAATCCTAGATAGTAAACTGAAGTGGGCAAAGCACCAGGAGACCCAATGCAAGAAATTTGGCATGACCTTTTGGATGTGCAGGAGAGCCTTCGGGTTGATGTCTGTTTTCTTCGGACTATGTCCTGCTTCGATATGATGCTAAGCTACCGCTGATTGCGTGAAATGTTTTAGCCTGACTTTATTCTCATGTTCCTCTACGCGTTTGCTCACCGCCCTCCCGGTTTCTCCTATGTAGATTTTACCACAAGAACAAGGGATTTGATATATTCCGGAATCATTGAGAGGTGCCTTTTTGTCTTAAGGGTCGTTGAGTAGTTGTTCTATTTTCGCAGGTGGTTTGAATATGATTTGGATGTTGGGTTTGTTGAGAATTCTTCCTATTTGTTCTGTGATGCCTTGAATGTAGGGTAGGATGGTGGTCGTTTTTCTTATCTTTCTTTAGTAGGTTGTGTTGACTTGTTTTCTTAAGTGTATATTCTTATTGCTTTATTAATTTTCTCGTTCGTGTAATCGTTTTGTATCAGGATTTTTTTAACATTTTGTAATTCCTTTTGTAACTTATTTTTATCTGTTATGTAGACAGCTCTGTATACAAGGGAATTGATGACCGATTGCTTTTGAGATGGGTGGTGGTGGGAGGAGGCATGCAGGTATCTATTCGTATGGGTGGCATTTCTCTGAATTTCATATCCTAATGTGTTATCGGATCTTTCGTAAACTAGTGCGTCCAAGAAAGGTTAAAATCAATTTTCTTGGTTGAAAATTAAACTGTTCTGTCGAAAATTCGTCTTTTAAGTTGAGGATTCAATTCATCTCTTTCGCTTCAAAATTACTCTACTTTGTAGAAAAATAAAAGATCTTGTTAAAAGTCAGTTTTTTGGTTGAGATTCTCTTTGGTTAAAAATTTAACTATTGTGTTGAAAAATCGTTGTTTCTTAGTTGAAAATTCATTTTTCAACTGGAAATTGAACTATTCTACTTGAAAAAATATTGCATTAGTACTGGTCAATCAGTTTTAATTGCTTAAAACATAGCAGATTGTTGGTATATGCATAATAAATAACTAAATTGATACTTTGAATTGTTTCAAGTAAGAAAAGACATTTATTTTTAATAATTATATGCTTAAAGTTTTGTGGAAAATTTTTCTATTTGGTTGGAAAATTCAGCAACTTGGTTGAAAGTTGAACTACTTAGCAATTTATTTTTTGGCTGAAAATGAAATTGTCCTACTTAAAATATAAACGTTCCATTTCTTATTGAAAACCGGTCTCTTTAATCGAAATCAATAAAAAGATTCTAAAATCTTTTAAAATTTGTTGAATTCTGTAAAAATCCTCTGAAATCATTAGAAATCATTAGAAATCCTAAAATTATAGTAAAATAAGTAGAAATCCCTGTGAGATAAATGAAAGTCAACCCATTTATCAAAGTTTTGTAAAAAAAATCCTTCAAATCTTTGAAATATCAATTGCAAGAAAAACTTGAAAAAGATTAAAATTTTTTTAATGATTTCCCAAAATTTCAGAAAGAAATTTAAAAGACTATAATGCAATTTCCAACGACGTCAACAGATTTTAAAAACTTTCGAAAAGTAATCTGTAAAGGTTTAGAATTTTTTTTAATTTCTCAGGAAAAAAAATTCATTTTTGAATATTTCAGAACATTTACTGAAATTTGAAAATGGAATGTAGAATATTTTAAAGCAACATTTTTCAATTTTGTAAGATTATAAATTTTTAGAAAAAAGCGTGTGTATAAGTGGGAATAACAAAAATTAAATAAGATTCCTAGAAAAATTTAAAATTATTTTTCATTAAAAAATGAACTTTAAGAGTGTAATTTAAGCAATATCATAAGCCTACAAAAACTTTCCAAAAATAATTTGTAAGAGTTTGGGAATTTTTTTTTCGCAGGATGTTTTAAAAACTTTAAGAAAAATTCGAGCCAATTTAGAAGATATTTAGCAGGTTTGAAACAAAGGTATCTATAAATTTTAAAAGGTTTCAAGCGAATAAAGTTTTTTCTTAAGACTTCGAAAAAAATTCAGAAGCTTTTTAAGAATTTCGGAATGTTTATTTTCCAGCGTTACTGAAAAGTTGAATTTTAAAAAAATGAAACCTTTGTGAACTTGTTTTTGACACATTCCGAACCTCTACCAATTTCGTGAGTTTGATAATTCAGTAAACAATAGAATTATATACCTGCAAGAAAATTTATGCGTACAAAAAAATATTTAATATTTTCCGGTCTTATTGAAAGGTTAATATTTGAAAAATTTTAAACTTTATAAACTGATTTTTGAAAATTCCAAACTTTGACCGAAAACACGAGTTTAAACGTCTACTTTCAAATTTGTTGTTAAGAATTCACCTTTTTTGTTTAAACATCATCTCATTTTTTAGAAATTTCATATTTTTGAATTAAAAACACTTCATTTAGCGAAAGGTTCTCCTTTAAAATCCATTCGCGTCGATTCGGCCGTGTATCCTCTGGAGCTTTTATTATGAGATTTTTTTTATGTTTCTGAAAAACAATATAAAGGCATTTAGACGTAATTACGAAATTAAATCAACGGCCATACCACGCTGGAAACACCAGTTCCCGTTAGATCACTGAAGTTAAGCAGTGTTGGGCGCGGTTAGTACTTGGATGGGTGACCGTTCGGGAATAATACTACTGCGTTGCTGTTGGCGGTCGTGGGTGTGGTGAGCCAACACTTGTAGCTATTTACTACAAGAAACTATCCACCTAGAAACACTACCCGAATCGGGTAGTGTCACGCCTACCCCTAGAGGCTCGCCGAAAGGGAAATGGCTTAATGGTATAAAAAAAAAAGTTAGGCTTGAGACAAATATTGTTATAAATACAAACCTTTTCTCTCAGCTCATCTACGGAAAGTAAACTAGCAGAAGAATTGTCCGACGTTTCCTGAGTAGAGCTTTACTCAATTCTTGGATCTCTCTTCATAGATATTTTATTTTTCTATAATTCATATACGGAATAAATAATTCAGAATTACTAAAATAGATTACCAGAGGGTGCAAATTAATAAATAAATATAATATTTTCTCCCGGCTGCTTTGAAACAAGTCTGGAATACTATAATTATCTAATACAGGCCTTGTACTTCTTATTAGAAGACTCATGTTTCGGTGAACATTCCACAGACGATGTTCTTTAAATCCGGATCTTTCTCAGGGTCAAAATAATGCTCCTACACACAATAAAAATTGCGCTTGATTAATTCTAAACCATTACATATATTGAGATGAGAAATTTCATACATACATAAACATGTAAGGAAATAAATGGGACTGTCATCCGTTTCGGAATTTTTCGGGTCACCTTGGTTTTTTCGCAAGTTATCGACTTCAATTAAGATAGGGTGATGGATCCTTATGACCCTATGGAGGGCGAGTCAGAACCAGGTAAAAGTCCGTAGTCGGAGCCGCGTCATAGCAAAAACTAAGGCTAGTCTTATAGCTCAGCACCTACGGCCATCCCAATACCTTGCTCACCCGGCTTCCAAAGAGAGCGCCCTGCCTCAGCAGTACCAAGGGGCGGGTAGGAGGCCACAGGGCCACGTTGGAGCTCAGGGCCTGCCGACAAGAGAGTGCCACTAAACCGGAGTGTGACAATACCCTGGGCAAGTGGGATAATCAGTCCGACAGAATACTACCCACAGACAGCAAGTGCCTTATCGTGTGCCCTACTAGTGACCACATCGCACTTAACCACTTAACCACTTGACCAGAGGGTTATCATTACCCAGAGAATTATCCGGAGCCACAGGCAAACCACACACCACTACCCACCGTCGAGTCTCTTCCCTCACACGAACCCGACCTTAGCAAGGGGGGAACAGGTCGAGCGAGAGCGATTAGTTCACACTAGGGGCAGACTAGAAAATTACGATAGGTACGGACCCCAAGATGTTTTCAAGCCAAGAGAGAACAAGTATAGGCCGTATGCTACAGGGTATAGGGGGCATGAGCCCACACGCCGAGAGAAAAGCGCAAATATCAGGCCTATTCAAGACAATAGAGATCAATACATCCCAAGGACGGCACAGGAACAAGATAGGCCGTATCGGGAGCCATGGCGGGAGAATATAGAGCAGAGTTGCGCCCCGCAGAATAGGTACTCTCACGGCTGGAAGGAGATACCGGTATACAAGGGCTACGCGCCGACGAACACGGTTGGGCCAGGAGCTCCGCGTGAATTCAAACCAGAAGCCACCACAAGTCACGTATATTTTCAGGGATGGGGGCGTGGCCCCATACGACCCCTCAGAAAACCAAGGGAAGTGACAAGAATCGTGGAAGGGAGGAACGTCAGCTTTAACGGACATAAGGGCTCAAGCGTTGGCAACTTCTTGTGGAGGGTCGAAAAGGGCAGAGCTTCCTCTTTCCTCACGGACGAGGAGCTGTCGGTTGCGATGCCCTTCCTTTTAAAAGATATTGCGTGACACTGGTTTCGTTAGAACAGATTAAAATGGAACACATGGGACCAGTGCGAGTGGTATTTTCAAGTTCGCTTTAGTGATGCTTTCTACCAGGAAAGGTTAGAAGAGCAGATCTTCTTACGCAGGCAATGCAAACTGGAACCGATGTCAGACTACCTAATCTGCATGTATGGGGTTTACCAGCTCTCGATCAGGCCAATGGATCTCGAGTTCCAAATGATTCGAGTATACGCGAAACTCAGATCCGACAATAGGAGGGCCATCAGGCGTTACGAATTTACTCACTATAACGGCCTGGCGGTCCTAGCGGCGGAGTATGAGCGCTTAATATACACGATAGGTGAGGATATAGCCCCTCCGTCCCCCGAGAAGTCCCTTATCCCAGAATATGCGTATTAGGAGAAGGGCCCACCGTCTAATAAGAACAGTTCTGTGGCCGCTATCATCCCGACATTAGCTGATAGCGAACCTACACAGACCCCGTCGGAGTGAGTCCACCTAATGAAAACGCTGATCGCAGCCATAGGCAACGTAAAGCATGGATCTGTCGCGAGCGTAGGTAGAGACGAGCCCGCAAGTTAGCTTAGGTCCGAGGGATCTAATAGACATATTGGCAGGTGTCCTTTGTGGCGGAAGAACTTAGCCAAATCGCCTGACGGGAAATCGGAACAATCTCCGAAGATGGGCACCGGGTCGTCCACTTTCAGAAAACAGGGGGACGATTCGCAGGTAGGATGTTGGAACTGCCGACCAAAAGGGTCAATTCCAAATTGGATGCACGAAAATCCGTAAACGTAATTGATGTGCTCGGTACGGCAAGGAGGAAGTGACTACCAAAGAATGCATTGTTAATTTTTCATACCCTTTGCTTGTACAATTCGATTCGATGATTCACGGTTGGACGCTAAATTTGTAAGAGGCTCTCGCAAATTAAAGGATGGGTGAAGGGGATAGAATGTCAAGAAAGGATGAAGCCCTTGAAAATTCAACTAGTTCATATAGTCAGGATTATTTAGAAAAACTCACAAGAAAAAGGATGCCCTGCTGACCCCAAGCAATGTTCATTCTCGCCGTGTTTCTGGCGAGAGCAGGTTGAGATGCTTTCCCTTTCGACGGAGTCAGAATGTTTGCCTGTCGGCCTGGAGCTGTAATGGCGTTTGCTGGAGTACGTAACGGGACTGGATGTGACGCTGAACAAATCAGCTGAAGGTGCAGGTAGCACAATACTATTTCCGTGATGGTGAGAATTTAGGAATGAGTTTCTGGCGTGAGCAACTCCCCACTCCCTGCCTTGGCTCGCAGGCCGGTATGTACGAGATGGGCTTATAACTCTCTTATTTCATTACCAAAAAGACTTTCAACCAGTTAGTAGAAGCTCACAGAAAAGGTGAACTCGCAACAAAAAATGTAGTAGATTATACTTCAACAAAAAAAATATTTCAATTTTTAACAAAAATATTTTAATTTTCAACCATGAAGGATGCATTGTAAAGAAAAATTTAGCATTTTTAATAGAATAATAAAATTTTGAACCTAATAAAAAAATATTTACCCGCAAAAGGTGAATTCTAAACTAAAAGTTTTTTTCTAACCAATTATCCATGTGAGGATTTCGCTTATTTTTAGCAACTACTTTGACGAGACAAAACGATTGGTCTATTGAGAAACACTATTTGGCTGAAGGAACTAAATTTGTTTAAAGTTTATGAAAAAAAACACTTATAATTTTTGGAATACTAATTTGTGAACAAATGAAGATTAAGCTGTTAAACAAAAACTATTTTATAAACTGAAAATTGGCCTCCAAAATGCTGAGCGTAGGTTTATACTGTCAAAATAAATCTTTCTTGGGGTTGCAAAATGGCTATGATTGTTTTAAGCTTGTTTAGTTAGCTATTTATTTTTTACAGTATGAGCTTTCGAATGCTAAGCTTTGCTTGAAAATTTAGAATATTTTATTTCATATTTGTGAATTATCTTCAGCTTGAGTTCTGCAAGAATTTGAAATGGTCCTCTCTCCATCGCACCAAGCTATCATCCTTTGCAACGAGGAATGGGATCACATCTCGGGTCTCTAAACATTTAAAATGAGTACGTTTTATTGTTTAATGCAAATATTTTCAACTATTATTTAGAAAGCCGAATTTGAACAAAAATTAGTTTGGGAAGCTTTAAAAGCTTTTATTACACGTGACACATATCTGATCAAAAAATAAAATTGTAATCCCTGTTGATACATTAAAGACCAATATTATCGACACAAAAAGTTCATTAGATGCATTTTTAATAAAACAGATCAGATAGTTCTACCTAATAGTTTAAATTTCAAGTTAAAAAGTAAAAACTTGCAACCAAAAATAGAATAGCTACAATTTCAGATTAAAGGTTAATTTTGAACAAAAAAAACCCCGAATTTTCGACTGAATAGTTAAATTTTTTAAATGAGTAGTTAAGGTGTTAACCAAATAATTGAATTTTCTACCAAAGTAGTTTAACTTTTCGACAATAATACTAATTTTAAAAGAGCTTAAAGAAAAAAAAATGTCTAATGTGTGCCAAAAATGATTTCCTAAAATTTTGAACAAAGTAAAGGTGTTTATGTAGTCTAGAGCTTTTCAAAAAATATCGTATGTTCGCGAACTCAATTTAAAGTACCGAATAATGGTAAAAATCAGGAAAAATGGCATTTTACTTGTTACTTCAAGGTCAATAAATATTTTTTCCTAATTCTGGACATTACCAGGATTCAACACGTGTATGAATACAGGTAAACACTCTTTTTTCACAGGCTGCGGAAAAAAGTTGGAAAATGCAAGCGAGATTTAGAAAAGTTAAAGAAATTAAGACAAAATGCAAAAGAAAACGAAATAATTTTGCAATTAGTAAAGTAAGAAAATTCTTTTACATACAGGCAGGTTGCGCAACTAAATGGGGCATCAGCTCCAATTAAAAAAGTCAGAGTCAGGAAAATGAAGAAGGATAAAATTGCGAGATTCATCCTTTTTCGAGAAATGATTATATTTCTTCTGCTTCCGTCATGGCTTTTATACGATGGAAAGTCGTATATCTAACCCCACCAGGATAAATTTTATCAGCGAAAAATAAACTTGAGTAAACTTGTTTCTTCTTAACACATTCAAAAAATGCGGCATATTTTCCTCATGGGGGGAGACTAGCCAATCAACTGGCTACACATATTCAACAAGCGGCTGAAAAAACGTACCTCCCTTTGTTTGGGTCTATAAGAATTGACGCCCCCCGCACCTTATCTTGCGTAACTTTTAAACAAGTACTTGAGTTTTCCACAAAAAAAGATGAATTCTCAACGAAAAATGTAATAGTTGATGCTTTAGCCGAAAAAAATGGTTATTTGCATCCAAAACAGTTGAATTGAACGAAAAAGTCAAATTATCAACAAGTATTGTTTTTTTTTTAATCAAAACAGATTTTTCAGTCAATAAGGAAAAAAGTATTCAAAATCTTGCATTATTAACTCAAAAAGAATTTAATTTTCGACTGTAAAATAAATTTTAACTGAAAAAAAAATTATCCAAAAAAAAACGAATTCTCAACATTATACATTAATTTGATTAATTGAAAAAAAAAATTCAACAGAATGGTTAAATTCTCGAATGAGTACTTTAACTTGTATCCAAAAATAGGAATTTTCAACAAAATTTTAATTTTCATTTCAAAAATATTTTCTACAAAACAATTGTATTTTAAACCACATATATGCATTTTCAACTAAAATTAGGAATCTTCACCGAGAGAAGATTTCGATTTTAAATCAAAAATAGTTGAATTTAACAAAAACAGACGAATTTTGAAAATTTGTTGATTTTTCAACAAGAAAAGATTTTTTGGTCAATAAAGATGAAATTTTTTTTACAAAATGTTGAATTTTTAAACAAAAAAGAACTAAATTGTCCACTCAGAAGATTAAATTTCAACAAAAAAAATTGATTTTCTAATAATAGTAATAATAGTTTTAACCAAGGAGTTGAATTTTCGATAAAACACATCCATTTTTAAATAAATATTTAAACTGCTAATTAGGAGGATCAATTTTGTACAAAAAAGGGCGTATTTGGACAAAATAGTTCAATTTTCGTCCGAAGAAATTAATTTTCAACTGAAATTGTGAACCCTCAGCTAAGGAAATTAATTTTCAACAAAATCTTTTAACTTTAGAACAAATAGTTGAACTTTCTACCATATTTTTGAATTCTTCCATCGAAAATACAAAATTTCTACAAAATACTTGAATTTTGAACCAAAAATTACATTTACAACCAAAAAAGTTTAATATTTATTCAAAAAGTTGCATTTCTAACCAAAAAATATGAAATTTTTACAAGAAGAGATGATTTCTAAAACAACAAAAAGATGAATTCTTGAAAAAAAATCAATAGTAGACTTTTCAACCGAAAATAATAAAAATTCAACGGAAAATAGAAGGATTCTCATAATTTCGATCGAGATTTGGAATTTTTCAAAAATTACATAATGAAGTTTTAATTTTTTTTTTAACTTTGAACTTTTCAATGACGCTCGAAGATACCAGAAAATATTTTATAGCAAGCACACATTTTTTGATGGTATATAGTTTGTTTACTGAATTATCACACTCATTGCCTTCGATGGAGGCTCAGAATTTTTCAAAAATGATTTTGTAGAGTTTCTTTTACTTTTATTTTTTCAAGAACGCCAGAAAATATCAAGAAATTTTTTTTATTGCGAGCGGATTTTTTAAAGGTATACAGTTTCATTGTTTACTGATTATCAAACTCACGACTGTAGAAGAGGCTCAGAATTTTTTTCAAACAAGTAAATAAAGTTTTTTGTAAATTAGTTTTTTTTCAAAACATATTTAGAACAGTCATCAAACATTCAATTTATTAATTCAATTTGTCAATTAGTGTCTTATTTCAGTTCCTTTATTTTAAATTATAAAAGAAAACAATATATCCAGTTATATTTCATCTAGTTCGAAGATATTACTATGTAGTACGGCTTCACGCCGCGAGATGTCACAACCTTTCAGCTTACGGAAATTAAACGTTTTTTGTGTGTGCTACAGCTCCCCCTGCCTCACAGTGCCCCTACTTCTTCATATCGCTTTGTTGTGCGCGAGTGTTAAGACCTTTCGGCGAGACGGCTCTCTCGATAAAAGCTTTATTTTGTACCTTTTCGCATTTCGATTAAGTGTGTTACAATGGCTAAGAGGAAACTCGGACCTGGCGACTACGAGAAATGGCTGGACTTTCAAGAGCGATTTAAGAAAATGAAGAAAGAAATGGATTCGCTTCCTCCATTACGCAGCCCTCATACTTCGGACGAAGATTCGGAAGCAGAGAATGATGCAACTCCTGCCTCTTCCCCTGGTGCTTCCATCGCCGATCAGGAAGAACAGAAGGGCGATGATGATCAAGGTTTGGTTCGCTTTTTTTTTCTATTCAGAAACCCATACCATTTGCACATTGCCCCCCCCCCTCCTCCACGAACTTTCTTCTTTGTTCCAGCTGCGATCGAGTCAAAGTGGTAGATGTAAAGTGAAATGATATATGCGTCATTAGAAGACGCCATATTTTTTTTTCCTACAGGGAAACTTGTATATGCTTTCACGGCACAACAAGCGTGAGTCGTGAATCGACGGTGCCATTGGTACATACGCACATAGGTATATAGGTATATACTTTATCTTTCTCTTGCCTTTGGGCGTTATAAGCGTCACTAGAAGACGCCATTCAGAGAAATTAGCTAATTTGGTCTTTTTTGATAGTTTGAGCGTCTGTGATGACGCAGGTCCATATACATTTTTTACCAAATATAAGCGTCCTTAGTGACGTGTAACGCAGATACCCTATTGTTAGGGTTAGGAGATGTTATATGGCTCATTCTCTGTATTTTTTCACCTTTTTTCTCTTGCCTTTGGGCGTGATACGTGTCATTGAAAGACGCCATTATGAGAATTCAACAAAATTTGTCTTCTTGACAGTATAAGCGTCATTGAAGACGCAAGCCCGCATGGCCCTTCACTTATTTCACTAAGTCCCTCACGATAATATAAGCGTCGTTAAAGGCGTCTAACATTAACCCTCTCTTCCTCTTTTTTTGTGGGGGTTGGCATAGTAGGCATGGTGACCGACACAAGCCTTATTCTCCTTGTGTCTTTTTTTACAGAGAATAAGAGCGCTTGCTCCAAGGATATAGAGGATCCACCTAAGCCAGAGGAGTCACAGAGGGACAGAGAGGTCATGCAAATTTTGGGCATCGATTCGGCAAACGAGAATAACAATGATCCAGAAATCGACAAGGCTTTGGTTTCTGTCTGGCAGAATCTTATTAATCATGGCTTAAAGAAAGAGATAAGAGACGAACTACAGATGAATTATACTAGAATTCCTAAATTTCAAGCCAAGACGCTTAACATGGAATTGAAATCTGCTATGTCTTCAAGATGTGTTAAAAGGGACACAAAATTATACGATTTACAAAATCTTTCGGGCTCCATGCTCATGGCGATTGGTCTTGCCTTAACCGCCATTATGCATGAGGATTGTGACAAGGTTACTGTTGTCAACTTGCTGAACGATGCTGCCAAGCTCTCTTTACAATCCCATCATGCCATATCTCTCTTAAGAAGAGCGAATGTATTCATCCCTGATTTGAATCCTCAGATGGCAGAGATTATGAAAAAGTCCGAAATGGACGAGCACTTGTATGCAACCAACCTTACTGAGCGAGTTAAAGAAACCAAAGCGTTGTCAAAGTTCTCCCAGGATGTTACTCGCACTCAGAACTCCTCATCCTCTAATAAGAAGCCTTTTTTATTCAAAGGCCGGCAGCAAAGATGGCCCCCTTCACGGAGATGGTACCCAGCACATCAGCAGGGCAGACCACAGTTTCAAAACCCGGACTGCAATCAACCCAAGGACAGACCGTCATACAAGACCAAACAGCAACACTTCAACTCCAGGGCCAGTGCATCGAAGAACATGAGGAAGAAATAAATGTAAGCATCGCAGGTAGACGATAGGTTTAATGCTGCAATTGCTAGACTTTTATTGAAAGGTGTTATAGAAATTACAAATCTAACTCTGATCAGTTTCTTTCTCCTTTCTTCTTGATTTCCAAGAAAGACGGTTCTGATAGATTTATCCTCAACCTAAAAGATCTAAATCAATTTATAGATGCGCCGCATTTTAAGATTGAAGATCTTCGCACAGCCACGAAGCTCATTTCCCCTAATTGCTTTATGTGTACTGTAGATTTACAAGAGGCCTTCTACACAATTCTAACACACGAAAGTAGTAGGAGATACCTTAGCTTTATTTTTAATAATACCACGTATCAATTTACATGTCTGCCGTTTGGTCTATGCCTAGCACCTTATATTTTTACAAAGATCATGAAGATCCCTCTTAAGTTATTAAGATCAAAAGGACTTACCTTAGTGCTATATCTGGATGATTTCCTAGGCATTGGTAAAGATGAAGCTAGTTGCTCATATCTTAAAGGTTGTATTATAGAAACGGTATCCTATCTAGGCTTTATTGTAAATCCTGACAAGGGTACACGCGAACCTTCACAAATTTGCAAGTTTTTAGGATTATTGATAAATTCTACATCATTCACCATTGAGTTGCCAGAATCCAAGAGAATTGAATTATTAGAACTCTTACACGACTTCTTAGGGAAATCATATTGTTCAATCACGGAATTGGCCAAGTTAATAGGCAAATTAGTCGCAGCATGCCCCGCGATCGACTTTGGATGGGTATACACAAAAAAGTTAGAGCAATTCAAATTACTCTCCCTTATTGTTAATGATTACAATTATTCTTCAAAGATTCTCATACCTAAAATTGTCAAACATGAAATTCTTTGGTGGATAAGAAATATTAATAGCTCGGTGGGAAAAATAAAATCGACAAAATTCGACGCGATTATATTTACAGACGCTTCTATCTCTGAGTGGGGAGCTACATATGGTAGCAACAGTGTTTTTGGTTTTTGGAATAAAGAGCAAACCGATCTTCACATTAACTATAAAGAGCTACTTGCAGTTAAGTTCGCTCTTGATAGGCTCGCTTCTCACGTTTCCAACTGTCAAATCCTTTTACGCGTGGACAATACGACAGCCATCGCATATATCAACAAAATGGGTGGCATTCGTTTCTCGAAATTTAATGATCTCGCCAGAGAAATATGGCAATGGGCGGAAATAAGACAAAATTTTATTCTTGCATCATATATTGCATCCAGCAATAATTTCGAAGCTGATACGCTATCTCGTATAAAAAATATTGACACTGAATGGGAATTGTGTCCTCGTGCTTTTTTTTAAGTCTATAGTCAGTAGTTTGGGCTTCCCAGATGTAGATCTCTTTGCCAATCAACACAATAC
>CAKNXH010034704.1:0-14881 GCA_932178445.1 Andricus quercusramuli | reverse complement strand
ACTTAAAAACTTATTCGACTGTTAATTGAAAAATATATAAATAAGTTGAATCATTATAGGTAAATACATTTTTCCCCATAAAATAAGGTTAACATAATTAACAAGATTATTAAAATAAGCATAGTGCAATTTCATTATTCCAGAAGTTTGGGAAGGCTATGTAGCGCGCGCTTTCTTGCTCTAGCTTTAGTAACCCTGGCGGACCGGCCGAACGCAAACATTACGCTACAGCGTAACGGTAAAGTAATGGTAAAGTAATGCTAAAGTAATATGGCATTATAATTAATAAAGGAAACAAAATTAATATGTAAATTGTTGCAATTATAATAAAACGTTAAAATTTACATTAAATGGTCATGCCGTAATTGCAACATGTTGCTTTCTCAGCGTTAAAAAATAAAGAAACAAAGTGGCTGTCATGCAAGTCGGGTCCCTGCAGACTGGCAACCCACTTAAAGCCACGTTAGCGGGTTGCCAATATGCAGGGGCCCGACTGCAATGACGGTCACTATGTTTTTTTATTTTTTAATGCTGCAAAAGCAACTTGTTGCAATTGCGGCATGACCGTTGAACGTAAATTTCAACGTTTTATTATAATTGCAACAGTTTACATATTAATTTTGTTTCCTTTATTAATTATAATGTCATATTACTTTACCATTACTTTAGCATTACTTTACCGTTACGCTGTAGCGTAATGTTTGCGTTCGGCCGGTCCGCCAGGGAAAAGCTGTTTAATTGTTGCCAATTACAGAAAAAAAAACTTTTAAATTTTATTTTGTAAATTTTAAAACATTTTTAAATAGTAAAATAAATGAGCACCAACTGTCGGCAATGAAGTTAGCAGTATAGCCCTGCATCTTGCAGAATTGAGTCTTTCAAATCATGTGTTTTGCCGAATTGGAGTCAAAGTTTGGTTAATATCACTCCGTTTAGTCAAATAATTAATATCGCTCGCCTAAACCGCACGAATGTATTTGGGCAACTTTATTTCTCATAATTATACTTACTGCTACCCTGAAAAACTTATAATTTCCCTCCATTTCATAAAATAAAATCGGCCGAATAGAGCCTAGTGCATTGTATCGGTGATAGACTACGTGGTAATGAATATGCAAGGATGGGAGGAGACGGAAAAATTCGCAGTAGAGGGGAGGGTGGAATCAGACCATCAGCCATTAGGTCTGTGGATAAGAGGTGAGGGTGGAGGAAGACAAGGCGGGGAAGAAGTCTCGATAGGGGAGAGGGTGACCTGGACGAGGGAGGCGATAGAGAAGTATCAGGAGCGGCTAGGAAAGGTACGCTTTGGAGGGGAGTCTGTGGAAGAGATATGGGAGGATCTGAAAGAGAACGTGAAAGGGTGTGTGCAAAAGAAGGTATTCAGAAAGAAGAAGAAAGGAATGGTGAAGCCATGGTGGGATAGGGAATGTAAAAAGATGAAAAGGAAGGTGAAGAGGAAGTACAAGAAGTGGAAAGAGGGTAATGCGAGAAGGGAGGAGTACGTAGAAACGAGGAAGGGGTTTAGATTGATGTGTAAGAAGAAAGAACAGGAAAAGGAGAAAGAGCTGGAAGAGGAGTTAGCAAATGTGAAGACGGAGGGGGACGTCTGGAAGATAATAAATAGGTTTAGGAAGCGCAGGGTGGGGGTCAGCGAGAAGATAGGGAGTGAGGAGTGGAGGGAATTTTTTAAAGAATCGTTCCAGGGCTCAGATTCAAGGAAGACGGATGGGGGAAGTAGAAGAACGGGGGAGGCAGAGATTGAGGAGTTGAATGACGAGGAGATAGAGAAGCAGATAAGGAAGTTGAAAAGGTCAAAAGCAGCAGGGCTGGATGGGGTAGAGAACGAAGCATGGCTGTTTAGTACACAAGAGGTTAGGGAGAGGCTGAAGGAGGTAGTGAAGAAAGTTTGGAGGGGTGAGGGATTCCCAGGAGGGTGGAGAGAAGGCTTAATAGTGCCACTGTATAAGAAAGGGGATAGAGATATGCAGGAAAATTATAGAGGGATTACGCTAATGAATACGGCGTATAAAGTATATGCGATGGTGGTGGCAGAGAGACTGCGGAAGGATGTTGAGGGGAAAGGAATATTGCCGGAGACGCAGGCGGGATTTAGGGCGGGTAGGAGTACTATCGACAATATTTACGTGCTGCAGCACGTGGTAGATAGAGAATTAGCGAAGAAAGGGGCGAGAGTGTACGCGTTTTTTGTGGATCTCAAAGGCGCGTTTCCATCGGTGGATAGGGGGAGGTTGTGGGAGGCGATGGAGGATAGGGGAGTAGAGAGGGGCCTAATTGAAAGGGTAAGGGAGATATATGAAGAGACAAAAGACAAGGTAAGAGGAGGGGAGGGGATTTCGGAGGGATTCTGGATGGATAGGGGGTTAAGGCAAGGGTGTCCACTTAGCCCAACGCTTTTTGCGATTTTAATTGCGGATATGGAAAGTAAGCTGGAGGCCGGGGTGGTAGGAGGAGTCAGGATAGGAGGGGTTAGAATTTGGTCACTAGCGTATGCAGATGACATAGTGTTGCTGGCAAGCAGCGAGGAGGCCTTAAAGGAGATGATTAAGAGGTTGAGAAGATACCTGGATAAAAAGGGGTTAGAGCTGAATGTGGAAAAGTCCAAGGTTATGGTGTTCAGAAAAGGAGGGGGAAGGGATAAGGGAAGGGAGTGGAAGTGGAAGGGAAAGGAGGTGCAGGAGGTGAAAGAGTTTGTGTACTTGGGCTTCGTGTTTCGAAGGAATGGTGGAGTGGATGGTCACATAAAAGAGAGAGTGAGGAGGGCAAATGTAGTGATGAGGCAGGTGTGGGGGTTGGGAAAGAAGTTATTCGCAGATGATTTTGGAAGGAGAATGAAATTGTTTGATTCACTAGTGATGAGTGTGCTATTGTATGGGGTAGAAGTGTGGGGGTGGAAGGAAAGTGAAGAGGTTAATAGAACGCAGGAGAGGTATGTAAAGTGGACCCTGGGGTTGGCAAGGAACACGCCTAATTATATTGTCAGGAGGGAGACGGGGAGAGCGAGTGTAGGAATTCTAGCAGGGAGCCGGGCGTGTAAATATGAGGAGAAATTTTTGGAAGAGGGGGGAAGTAGGCTAGTTAGGGCGTGTTGGTGGGAAAAGGAGAACAAGGGAGGGGGTGGGAAGATGGAGGCTGAGAGGGAAAGGTATTTTAGAATGAATGGACTGCAGATGGATGAAGTGAGAAGGATGCACGAGGAAGGAAGGAAGGTTTATGACGTGGTTAAGCAAAACGGCATGGAGAGAGAGAAGACAGAAGGGGAAGAGAGAATAAGAGAGTCAAGATTCAACGGGAACTATGTGTGGATTATGCCAAGTGCAAGAGCGCAATATTTATGTGAGAAAGGAGAGAAAGGAAGTCAGGAGCTTATAGCGAGGATGAGGTGTGGGTGCATGGAGGGCTTCAATAGGTTCTGGCTCTCGCGAGAGAAGAGGATGTGTGAACTTTGTGGAAAGGGGGATGCAAGAGTGGAGCACTGGTTGGAGGAGTGCGTGGAGGTAGAATGAAGTGAGATAAGCATGGAGGTATTGTTGCATGAAAAGGGGGAAAAAAGGGCAGTAGCATGGGTGAAGGGAGTGTTGGGTAAGATGGAGATGAAGAGAAGGAAGGAGGAAGAGGAGTGGAGAAGGAAAGATTGTAAATAGGAGAGAAAGTAGATATAAGTAACATGTAAATATTGTAAATAGTAGATAAGTAGTAGGTATTAGAGCGATAACAGAGGTTGGCAAGCGAGGCAATGCGAAAAAGTAGGGATATGCGAGCGAGGCGAAGCGAGGAAGGCAAGGCGATACGAGCGTGCGGCTTAGAGATAAGGAATGGAAGGATGTTAGTTTTTAAGGGTTAGTTTTAAGAAAATTCTGTAAAAAATGGATGTGTAAGCAAGTCAATTTTTTAAGGCCAGCAGGCTGAAAAATAAACGTTTATCTATCTATCTAATTAATATCGCTCGCCTAAACCGCACGAATGTATTTGGGCAACTTTATTTCTCATAATTATACTTATTGCTACCCTGAAAAACTTATAATTTCCCTCCATTTCATAAAATAAAATCGGCCGAATAGAGCCTAGTGTATTGCAGAATTGAATTTAAAGGTCCAATTCGATAGTGGCAGCAAATCGAATACACCAAATTTAACCTGAATTCGTTTTCGCGTTATATCTATTCAACTTTTTTTACTAGGTAACATTAAGCTAGACCCCCCTTCCCCCAAAAAGTGTTACGTAATTTATGCACGACTCCTTATAAACAAGTTTTTCCTGATCCTCCTGGTCCGTCAATGTAAAAACATTTACAGAAAATATGACATCCTTCTGCAACTCGGAGAATCAAATCGACAATTTCTTTCTATTTGACATTCATTTTATCGTATGGGTTGCATCCAATCGATATTTCTTGCAAAAGTTGCTCGTGCTCTTCTTCTTCGAACTCTGTTGTTATTTTCACCATTTCGGGAAATATCGATAGATCCGAATCCTTTTTCTCTAACATCTCTTTTATTTGAGAATAAGCTCTTATTGCTCGAAGAAAAATGAGGTTGAAGAGTTCCATATTCAGTACACAAATTGTTTAATGATTACTAAATTTCAAGAATAGATACACAAGACATGGGAAGGATAGTGAAACTACACACTAATCATTGATAATGTGTATCTCTCCTGAACAGAACCTTATCTTTTAATACTTTAAAGTTATTGTATACACTTCGTACGTTACCACGTACAATTCAAGTGCTTCAACCTTTGCACAATTAAAAAACGAGTCTCTCTTGAAAAGTGCGTTTTCTCAATAAAGAATAGGAAGCATAAATTACTATACTTTCTAGAATCAATAATGGAAATCTATATATCGTGTATCAGTTGTCGGAAGGACGAAGTCTTAATCGATGTATAGTTTATAGTGTCCTATTGGAACTCTACTGAGTCCTAAGCAGTCCAGTAACCATTCCTGGATGCCCCGCACTCAATAACGTAAGTGCAGCACCGAATGGAAGCTTGCTCGCATTATACCATAAGGACGTTTTGTGCCTCTTACTTTAGCATCCAGAATACCAGATTGCAGAGAGAAGCTGATTGCTGTCTTGGAAACCCGGGTTCAATTCTCGCCAACTACGTTTTTCATCTAACTCGACTTTTTCTGTTTCAACAAATATCATAATTCAGTGTTCAAAACCTATTGAATATGTGTGTGTATAATATATAAATAAGTGTAAGTTTATAAAATGAAAAGTGACTATCTCGACCCGTCAACAACCGCCACTCTGTGTCCTTGTAAATTCTTTTTGGCCGATCATTCTTTACTGTTGCGAGTATAGGAACGATTCCTATTCTGGACTGGACTCCGTACAGTGCTCTAGGGGAGTCAGACCGTCAACAAGCTGTAATCTCTTTAGTTTCCTGAAGGAGTTAATACCGCGATTGCACTTGAATCAATAACAGATTTTCAATCTCGAATTTTTTTTACAACGCCAGTTCAGTAGGGGAGAGTGCCCTTGGTTGGGACGTTTTTTGTTTTTTGCTCATAAGAATAATAAATATATGAATATAATTAATTTTGTATGCTTATACATAAGAGTGATGCTTAACTATAACTTAGAAACAGATAACATGAAATATGAAAACAAATTGTTGATTTGAGAATGATTTGTTTAAATCGATGAAAACGTCCCAACCAAGGGCACTTGGTCTTTGGTTGGGACACGTCGGTCCTTGGTTGGGACACTTAAAAAAAATGTGTATTTATGAATGAGTGATTAAACTAAAGTGATACAATATTTAGAAAAAAGTAATAAATATAGGAAATGTATAAGGGAAACAAGATATGTCATGTAAAAGATTTTTCTGTAAATGCAGCAATATATTACAGCTGTGTAAAATTGGTCAGTTTCATAAAGTTTATATTGAACAAATAAAACAGTTCTTGATATAACTAACATTATTCACTCTGAAATATAGAGAATGATATTAACTAGAAGTATTATATATGTATACATATATCTTTATTTATTTATTAATCTTACAAAAATTTGAACAATAAAATATATGAAACTTTGAAATTGGACTTTTTGTCCATCTAGAACATGTTAACAAATCTTCAAAATGTCGGATAATCGAAAACAATTATTTTTAAGTGGAAACCATATAATTCCATGAACAATTATTACTCGATTCACTTATTTAAAGATATAGCATTCGTAATAGCATGTTTTATAGGTTATACATTGAAATAAAAACGACTTCTGCCAAGTTAACTTAATATTCTTATGTGAAATTTTTATAATCATTATTTTATAAAGTTGAACAGCTTGCCTCAATGTTGTTCTCAATAAACAATCGCTATTTACAACATCGACGCTATTTACCAGCATTTTTCTTCTACTGTTATCGAAAGCGAAAACAAAATCAAATGTAATGAGCATGCGCGAAGTGTCCCAACCAAGGAACATGCAGGTGTCCCAACCAAGGAATATTCCGTGCGCATAGAAAATAATTTTTTACACATAGTTAGTGTTAGTATTTTTGAAAAACATGAATGGTTATATAAAACTAATTAAATTCCCTACAAGCAGATATTTTTTATTTTGCGAAAATATTTTGATAAGATAATAAAAATTCACTGGAAAAATACCCTAACATTTTACTTTTGATAGCTGTGAGTGATTTTCGTTCATATCTAGGGGTAAGCTAAACAAAAATAATTTTCACTTTAGCCATTCATGCCTTATAATAAATGAAAACTGAAATAATTTTTTCAGATTTTTAATGCTTAATCTATAACATTTATCCCCGCTGTCCCAACCAAGGACCGTCCCAACCAAGGGCACTCTCCCCTAATGAATACCTCGACTACCAGCACTAAAGACCCAATTTTTCACTTCCATTTTTCTCCGTGTGTGGCAGTTGAATGCCCGAATCGTCTGATATAATCTTCTGATAAAGCGATTTTGAATACCTATTTTGAATTGCGCGCCAACTGCAGCCAACCAGCGCGCGGCCCCCAATATTGGCATCACTGCGGACACAGCACATACACGTACGCTCACCTTCTTTCTCTCTCTCTTTCTTCTTGTGAATCATAATTAAAATATTGTATTTTCTTTTTTGTGTAATTAAATCAAATTAATCTGACTAACGTAAATTAATTTTCGTATAAAATTCTATTATGTCAAGATGGTAATTGTTTCAGTCATTTTATTTTATTTAATAACACTTTTCTTCGCATTTTATATTTTCAAATTTCGCGGACTTTTACATTGCTATGTTCAATTCTTAGAGTCAACCATTAAGAGTGCAGTAAAAGACCTAACGTTAACTCACTTCTCTCGTTCACATCGATTTTATTATAGTAGATAATTTGAAATAAAATGACATATAAATCCTCGTTTTCATTTTTAATGCTCCAAATGGAAGAATGGATCAATACATTTTCAAATTTTGAAAATTATATAATCTTGAAGCAATTTTAAGTTAGAAACATTAAAACTCAAACATTTTTTAAATGATCGTTTAAAACCAAACACTTTTTAAATCAGAGGTTAAATATTTTTATTTTAAATTCGTTTGCAATCAATAATTGTTCAGGTGATATTTATAAATTAAAACTAAAAAAATTCACTTGCAATTTCAAAATTCAACGAAATGAAACAATTAAACTTCTTACATTAAAAGGATTAGCTCTGCACTTTGCGCTACGGGTTAAAAATGGAACATATATAAAACTCAGAAAATATTTGAACGTTTTTTAAATTGAAATTGAATAAAGGATTTTAGTTATGAGTTTATTTCTTTTTATATTACTTTAAAATTGAAAATATTTTATACGACTAAATCTACTTTTAATCAACGCATATATGATGGAATTTTCACCCATACATTTTTTTTTTATTTGCTTATAAATTTGGTATGTCTTGTTTAGAGTGATCATTAATTTGAAAAGCAAATATTTTGTATTGGACATTTTTCCACAAATTCAAGAATCAATCATTTAATTTGCAGTAAAATATACAAAATTTCTGCATCAAATCTTTAATAATAGGTTAAAATATTTTTTACCACTCTTTCAGAAATATTGGGGAAAAAAGTGTAAATAATAACATTTTTTCGGGTTTATATACCATCGAATATAATCGATTTTTTTTAATTCTGCTGATTTTTTCTTTCATTTCGAGGTATTTTCTTTCAAACCAGAATTATCATATCGTATACTTTTTACTCTACGAGACCATACGCGCGCTGCAGCGCGCGCGTTTTACTCATTTCGACTAATGACAGTTTTGAAAATTCTATCTGATGATTAAATTTTTTCAATTATTCAAGATTCTTATAAAAGCACATATGCCTAAAAATCATGAAAAAAATAGTGTAATAATAATTAAATACATTCAATATTATTGCTATGTATATCGTATTCAAACTATAATCTATTTAAACAATTCTGTGAACACATAATTTTAACCAAATCACTGTGGCGTTTTTCTCCTAAGAAAATCCGTAATGCTTGCCAAGACATAACTCGCGAAAACGCCACATACACTTGTCCATGATTAAATACATCTTTACGAAGATCTACTCCGATGGTATCGAAAGTTTGTTCCTGACTTTTGTTAATAGTCATTGCAATGGCAATTTTATTGGAAATTGACGACGTTTGAAAGTACCCTGGCGGACCGAACGAACGGAGCGGATACGCTACAGCGTATCCTTATAGTATCCACATCGTATCCTCTCCGTATCATGCAAGAAAAACTCATTAAAAATGGAAGATGAACATTTCACTTGTTGAAATTGGGATTCTACGTGAAATTTTACGTTAAAAGGTCACGGAGTAATCGCAATAGTTTTTCTTGCAACATTAAAAACTTTAAAAAAATATAATACTTATCGATAACGTGGGCTGAAGGCGACTTCAAACGCATCGTCGACGGATAACGCCTATGAAGTACTACTGAATGACGATGTGTTTGAAGTCGCCTTCAGCGCACGTCATCGATAAGTATTATATTTATTAACAGTTTTTAATGTTGCAAGAAAAACCATTGCGATTACTCTGTGACCTTTTAACTCAAAATTTCACGTAGAATCCGAATTTCAACAATTGAAATGTTAATCTTTCTTTTTTAATGAGTTTTTCTTGCATGATACGGAGAGGATACGATGTGGATACTATAAGGATACGCTGTAGCGTATCCGCTCCGTTCGTTCGGTCCGCCAGGGTAAATGGATAAACATCTTCACAGTACAGTGTGATACGATGGAAGAATACAATTTCTCCTGTTTTATCACCTGTTAAAATTCTACATAGCAAAAGATGATTTGCAAGCTCTAGTAATTGCAAGCGCGTCCCGTTACAAAGACCTTCGTCAATACTAAGGTTACGAATCAGCATGACAATGCAATTATTTCTTAATCTTAATTCATGCGGTTGAATATTTGGTGGATTCAATGTGTTTAAATATTCTGGCAGTATTGCGTCGGTGATATCCCCATTATCACAGTTTTCAACACTATCAGCACTGGTATAAAGTCGTTCTGTTGTTTTGTCTAATAGCTCAACTACTCTGGAATTGATTTCCTCGACATCAACATTTCGTGCTGACAATAAAGCTATCACGGAAAAAAGTAGATAGTTAGATTCACTTTTATGTATTGTTAACTTCAAGTTTACTTGTTCACATTGTACAAGAAACAATTCAAATAGTTTTTTATACTGAATGAGATTGTAATCTCAAAATATACAAAACCTAAAGTCAGCATTACTACTTCAAATTGTAAAAAGAAAGATTACTAAGAACAAGTAGCTTCAATAACTATTTGGAATTGTACAGTTGAACATTTAAACTGTATGAATAACTAATTCACATAGTAAGCAAAGTATTGTGAGATTGACTTTTGCAAGTGAGTTCGATCTCCTTTTTCGCATTGCAATAAGCACTGCGCGAGATTGTTAACCCTACTATTTGAAATTGTGAGTAACTTCAGTGGCATAACTAGAAACGTGTAGGCCCTTTTCGAAAAATTTTTAGGCGGTCCGCTTGAAATTAAAAAAGAAGGACGACTTATAACTTGCTTATCAGTAAAACAACAGATTTTCGCTGACATTTTACAAAAGGAAATAAATTGTCAGAAACTATTTTATAATGGTTTCTCTTTTTTCATAATATTAGTTGAGATAATTGTTATAAATAAACATAGTGAATAACTCTACTTTATACTTCGATACAGTTTTTTTTTGTACCAAATTTTCAGAATATAACAATATTATGAAAAATTATATATAAAAAAATACTTTTTTTTACATTACTTCTGCTATGGAATTTTTTGCTTTTAATATTTTTAGCTCCTTATAACAATAAAAATGATTGAGATCGTACTTGATGTAGCCACCCAGGTTCGAATATTATATTATTTGGAAGAATTTTTTTAAGTAGAATAATGCATTGTTTTCGACATATCATTTTTTGAATCAATAATTAAATAGTATATTATGTATCTAGGGGGAGAAAAAGTGCCTCTCCCCCTTGGCGCATAAGATATTTTTCATAACAAATGGATGATTTCAGACATTTCTCGAAATACAGTCATGATTTCAGTGCATATTAGATTTTGTATAATGAAGCATGAAGTTAATGTTAACCTAATCTATGGTAATTTTAGAGGTGATTTATGGTAACTAATCATAGATTATCCAAAATTCATTTTTAAAAAATTCCATAAATCCCCGGAAATTTATGAAAAATTCCGGTAATTCATGTTAATTTTACAGGTGAATATGTTAACTTACCCGAAATTCATTTTCAAAAATTTCCATGAATTTCCGGAAATTTATGGAAAATTTGGGTAATTTATGGTAATTTTACAGGTAAATATGGTAACTTACCATGGAATACCCAAAATTCATTTTTAAAAATTTCCGGAAATTTATGAAAAATGTCGGCCATTCATGGTAATTTTACAGGTGAATATGGTCACTTACCCAACATTCATTTTTTAAATTTCCATAAATTTCCGGAAATTTATGAAAAATTCCAGTAATTTATGGTAATTTTACAGGTATATATGGTAACCTTCCATAAATAACCGCAAAATTCTATTATCTGCAACCAAAATTTCCTCTCAGTTTTTACCATGAGTGGGCTGATAATCATAAAATGCGAGCTCATAGATGCATAATTTTCATTATTCATCTCTGACGTCACTTTTGAGTCCCTAGGGAGTGAAAAGTAGAGCTTTAGCCCCGCTTCATAGGCGTTGAAAAGGGCTGAAATCATGCATGTGTCATAAAAAAAAATTGTAATACAATTTTAGTTCAAATTAATTTCCATATTCAAAGCAGTAATAATTTTTCCAACCTTTTCACATTGATGTTTGTAGAAATCAATACCATTTATTGAAAAATTTTTTTTTCTCATTTTCTTAAGATTTTTAACAAAAATAAAATCTACATTTCTACTGTGATATCGCGATCTTTAATATTCGTTTCTCGGAACCGATTTTTTTTGTATCAAACAGTTTTTCTTCTAATTCAGCATACTCATATCTCATAAGAAAAATTTTATTTTTGCAAAAAATTTAAATTTGAATCACTATTCAATGTTTGTTTCATCTTAAAATAGTGATTTCAATTTTGCATTTGATATATTATTACAATGTTTAAAAAATTTTTTTATTCATACACATATCAGTTATGTAAATTAATGTTACGTTTCAAATGAAGTGAGATGATAATAAAGTAAAATAAAAAATTCCAAAGATTTCATTCAAAATCATTTTTTCAAGTCTTGATTTACAAAAATACAAAATATTTACTGTGTGAGTTGATACTTTTGAGCAAAATATTTTTTCCTAGCTCCTTACAATTTATTAGATATCACCTGTAAGAGATTAATTAAAAAAATTGTAAGTAGACATTTATTTTCTTAGCTGGCCACGTTTTCCGCAGAGAAACCGTTTGATCGAGACTTTGTCAGAAAAGTCTAAGCGGTTCCGTAGCTCACTTGACTAAGGCGTGAGCTATATTTAGGTTTTAGGACAGGTTTTAGGTAGGCAGGTAGGGTTCGATTCCCCAGCGGTGGCGATTTTTCAAAGCGTTTGAGCGTGCGATCATATGTGTAAGACTCTATGCGTGCGATTGTGTAAGAATAATCGTAAATTACGTGCAGTTATTATATATAACATAATTTTTTTCCTCCTCAAATCGATCGAGATTTTACATCATTTTTGTTTTGTATAGAATACGTGCAGTGCATATATACATATACATAAACGCGTTACGATGCGAAATCGGCAAAGTTACTCTTCGCAGAAGGAAAGCTTACTACACGAAATAGTAACTTTTTGTCGCTGAGTATTGATGGTTACCAAGTGGTGCAGTGCATCCTACTATTTGAAATTGTTCATCCTACTCTTTTAAAGAGTCAGTTTAACATACCTGAACAAAAAATAGTAATTTTAACAAAATTCACGACGAAAAGCTGCTGTTCAATTTAAAATAGTTAGAACTAGTGGTTACGAGAGTTCTTCTAACGATCCACTTTTTTCCGTGATCTTTGATATATCTCCAAATCTTCGTTCTTGTATAATCTTATTGAACTGCCATCTCCAACGGACAGCAAATACCTAGCAAATTCTTGTTGCCCAGGCAGAGTACGCATATTCTCTGCCAATGACAATAAAAAATTTTTTTTCCAAAGTGAACTGAATTCAATTCATAAGTTTAACAACTCACTGCGAGTTGCATGATTGTTTACAGGCAGTAATTGTCTAAAATCTCCTCCTAGAATCATAATTTTCCCACCAAATGGCAAATCAACATTCATAAAATCACGTAGTGTACGATCTGTCAATTCCAAAGCATACCTAGGGGCCATTGGAGCGTCGTCCCAGATAAACACATCAACTTGTCGCAAGTATTGTGCATCTTTAGATTGGCTTTTTATACGTGAAACAGAATCGGAGAACAGAGGAACTGGCATACCGAAAGTCTTATGTACAGTTTTTCTATGAGGAAGTAATATCGCAGCAATACCTGTGAATGCCATTGAATAGTTTAATTTTCGTCAAAAAAAAAACAACGAATCTCCTAGAAAACAGTTGAATTTCTACTAAATTGTTTGAATTTTCTACCCAAAAATATGAAATTTCAAGAAATGTTAATTTTCAGCCTAACAGATAAATTTTCAGTTAAAGAAATTGATTTTCATCTCCAAAAAAGTACATTAAAAAAAAGCTATTCACTTTTCAACCAAGGAGTTGCATTTTCAATCAAAGTAAAATATTATCTTTGTATTTTTTTTAAACTTGTCAATCATATTTGAATTTTGAAAGGTTTAATTAATTTCATTTTTTTTCATGCAAGCTGTTACTATAATCGTACATTTCATGATTGAAAAGTGCAATTAATGTATTCTATAAAATATGTGACATATATCTATAGACCTGCCGGACGCAAGCCGAGGGCACCGATAGAGGAGGTGAGCCAAGCTTTTGAAATCGGCGCCACAGTCACGCGCAAGCGCGCAATCAGGACGGAAAGTTGCAGGCGTTGCAGGCGTATCCCTAGACGCTTGTTTAAACGACACGTGCGTAGAGTTGTTAAATGCTCAAGAATTTATGTTGAGCAAATGCTCCCGAGAATATGCTCAGCATTCACGCTCAAACAGAGCATTGATAGAGCATTTAAGAGAATTTAAAGCATTTATTGCTTAAACAAATATATATCATAATTATTACATATATTTTTACAAAAACATTCTAGAGTGAAATGAATATATACTTTTTTTAAACTACAGAGTTGCTACTGGTCAGGTAATTCCAGAAAGTCAGAGAATGTCAGGAAAAACCTGACAGATTTAGGGAATTTTCGATAAAATGAAGTTTAAATTAATTTTATTATCATGGTTAAAAATCGCCACTATTTGGTTGAAAATTAATCTGTTTTGGTTGAGGATTCAAACCATTTTGTAGAAAATCTATGTTTTTCCTTTGAATTCAACTATTTTTTGTATAAAATCAAAATCCTTTTTGTGGTTGAAATATAATATATCACGTTTTTCGTTGAGAATTAACCTTTTTTGGTAGAAAATTCAACTACTTAGTTGGAAGTGGAACTACTTTGTTAAAAATTTATTTATTCGGTTCATGATTCATCATTCTAGTTAAAATCTCCCTCTTTTATTGAAAATTTAATTCTTTTGTTGACAATAATGTTTCCTAGATGATAATTAATTATTTTAACTGAAAATTTAACTCGTACATGTTTGGTTTAAAATTTATCTTCAAGTTGAAGATTCAAATTTTTGGTTTAAAATTCCTGTATTTTGTTGAAAATTCAAATGTTGTGGGAGAATATTTCATTTTGTTGGTGACTAATTCATCTTTTTGGTTGGAAATTCCTTAAAAAATTAAAATATTTGTTTGAAACTTCCTGTACTTTGTTAAACAATTCATCTATTTTGTAAGAAAATTCATATTATCGGTTGAAAATTGATCGTTTTGATTTGAAATTTGTATTTTTCTTATTTAGAATTAATTTTTTAAGCTGGAAATATAACTGTTCCATTTTTTGTCGATAATTTATTTTGTTGATAAAAATGTAGTCTTCTTGGTTAAAAATTATACTATTTCGTTGAAGATTTACTTTAATTTGACTGGAAATTAATATTTTTACTGAAAATGTAAATGGGTATCCTATTTTTAGTTGAAAATTTATCTGTTTTAGGTTAAAATTCAACTATTTGTTGAAAGTCCGTCTTTTTTGGTAAAAGAGTACTCTCATTAGTTGAAATTTCACCTTTTTGGTTGAAAATTTAACAGTTTTGTTGACAAATCGTATGTTTTTTGTTTGAAAATTTATTTTAGGAACTGAAAA
>CAKNXH010034702.1:0-16918 GCA_932178445.1 Andricus quercusramuli | reverse complement strand
AAGGATACGCTGTAGCGTATCCGCTCCGTTCGTTCGGTCCGCCAGGGAATCATAGATCTTCGGAATCCTGTATAAATATCTCATGAATACCATAGAATTCTCTTTATTTATGCATTCTCTTAAAATCTGTATAATTCTCTTGAAGTCCGTAGACTTCTCCTCAATTCAGTAGAATTCTCTTACGTTTGGCAGAATTCTCTTGAATTTAGTAAAATTCTCTTGAGTTCAACAGAATTCTCGTGCAATCTGTAGAATTATCTTGAATTGAGTAGAACTCTCTTGGTTTTCGTAAAATTATCTTAAATTCTGTAAAGACTCTTGTATTCTGTAGAATTATCTTAAATTCTGTAGAATCCTCTTAAATTCTGTAAAATTCCCTTGAACACTTTTGCACTCAGTAAAAAATTGAAAAAACTTCTAAATTCATTAGAATAAGCTTTGATTTATTTTGAATTGATTAGTCTTTCCAATTTTCATTGTTGTGAACGTTACAAGAAATATCAATGAAATTCCATTGAAAAAATGCGACACACCAGAGTCATAATTAAATGCTTGATGATTTCAGAGCACGCATTTAACAAAAAGTACCAATTCACTTTCTCCGGGTGCATTTCAAGGTGCAAACATATGCCCGCAAAACTCCCTCTGATGACGCACATCGTTTTTAAGGCATTTGAATATTATTGTATTGATCTGAATATCTACTCAAGTGTTGGATAAGTGTGTGTTTAAATTTTATATTTTTTAGCAGCTCAAGTTGGAGGAAACTCAGACGGGGTTCGATGTAAGTACTAGGGATGGTTTTCTTAGGCTGTATAATATTATTGTAGGAATTGAGATATCTGCTAGAGCCTTAGAAAGGTGTTTGAAGTAACAATTTTCAATTTGAAATTATTTTTGCTGCTGCAGTTAAATGCAACTTAGACGTTGTTTGTTAAATGTACTTGGGGTGGTTTTTTTGGGCTGTCTAATATTATTTCAGGGACAAAGATAGCAACAAAGGTCTTGGGAAAGTATATGCGGTTACTATTTTTAATTTGAAATTTGTTTGGCTGCTCAAGTCGAAGGTAACTGAGTCGGAGTTTGTTAAATATACTAGGCGTCGTTTTCTTTTTAGTTGCTAAATATTATAGTAGGGATGGAAATACCTAAAAAAAAATTGGGAAAGTGTGTAGGGTGTTTACTTTAAATATCAAATTTTTAACTTTTTGACAGTTTTAGTTCAAGGAAGCTGATATTGGATTCGTTGAATGTACTGGGGGTGGTTTTTGGAGGTTGTGTCATATTATTTTAGGTATCGCGATATCGGCTAGAGTCTTGAAAGGAGTTTGGGTTGAACTATTTATAATTTGAATATGTTTTGCCTGCTTTAGTTGAAAGCAGCTGAGACTATTTCGTTTAACGTTCGAGGGGTGGTTTTTTGAAGCTGTATTGTATGCTTTTGTAGAGGAAGTTGAGACTGGATACATTACATGTACTATAGATGGTTTTTGGGGATGTGTAATATTATTGTAGGGGTGGGGATATCTACGAGAGTCTTGGGAAGGCGTCTTACATGACAAGTTTCAATTTGAAATGTTTTTGGCTGCTTTACTCGAACTCAATTAAGATGAGGTTCGTTGAATATACTAGGGGTGTTTTTTTGGGATGTGTTATATTATTTTAGTGATGAGAATATCGACTAGAGTCTTCTGAGAGTTCCGGATATAACTATCTTTAATTTTTAACTATTTTTGCTGCTTTTGTTGAAGGCAGCTGAAACGGGGTTTTTAAATGTACTAGGAATGTTCTTTTGAGCCTGTATAATATTATTATTAGAATAGCGATATGGAATAGAGTCTTGAAAAGGTGTCTCAAGTGACTGTGTTTAATTTGAAATTTGTTGCCTGCTTTATTTGAAGGTAACTGAGATGGGTTTCTTTAATATACGAGGGTTGGCTTTCTTGGGGTTGTTGAATCATATTTTAGGGTTTGAAATATCTAATAAAGTCCTGAGACAGTGTGTGGGGTGATTATTTAGAAATAAGATGTTTTTTGGCTACTTTAGCCGAAGCCAATTGCGACTGGGTTCGCTAAATGTACTAGGGATAGCTTTGTAAGGCTGTGTAATGTCATTGTAGGAATTGGGATATCTAATAAGAGTCTTGAGAAAGTGCCTGGGGTGACTATATTTAATTTGAAATTCTTTTGGCTGCTTTAATTAAGTGCCGTTCAGACGGGGTTCGTTAAATGTACTAGAAGTGGTTTTTTGAGGCTGTATAATGTAGAAATGGCAATATCTTCCAGACTCTGGGAAAGGTCTCTTAGGTGACTATTTTTAATTTGAAAATTTTTTGACTGATTCTGTTGAAGCCAGCTGAGACGAAATTCGTTATATGTAGTAGGGGTGGTTTTTTCGAGTCTGTGTAATAATATTGTAGGGGCGGGGATATCTATGAGAGTCTTGGAAAAGTGTGTGGGGTGATTATTTTAAATTTGGAATTTTTTGGCTGACTAAGTTGAAGGCAGCTGAGATGGGGTTCGTTCAATGTAATGTGTGTGGTTTGTTGGGAATGTCTAATATTATTGTAGGGATATCGATATACACTAATGTTTTGGAAAGGTTGTGGTATCTATTTTTAGTTTAACATTTTTTGGCTGATTTTGTAAGCCCCGAAAAAATAATTAACTTTGGGCTTACAGTTTTTTCAAATATCTATATTTTTATTTAGGGGTTCATGTTAAATTCATGGCTTGTTTCCGAAACGTTAATGTGGTTGTTCTTGGTAAGCTATAACGTAGTTTAGAGCTATGGCTTACGTTTTTTTTGTACTTACTGCCTCAGGTTTTTTTTCAGGGTTGATTTCGTAAAATAAATGTGAAGTGTTTGGGAAACACACAAAAATAGGCCAAAATTCTGATATGATTATGTTTATGGTGAGCGCAATTTATCTTCACTATTTTTCTTCATAGTAAATATTAAATTTAAATAAAATAACCCATGGCAAATTTTAAATGGAGTATCAAAGAATATGTGAGAATTGAAGCGGGTCAAAATAATCGATTGGCCCTTCGTAGCAAGCAGTTTCATGCTTGGGGTCACAGGCGGCCTGTGTGCCCTGCTTTATGCCCTATGTGCCAGCTATGTTACATCCAGATAGGTGTAAGGACATCATCAGAGGGATTTCACTAGAATGAACAATCATTCAATTATGATTCTGGCGGATCGTATTTTTTATTGGAACTTTATCGACACTTCTTGTGAGCTTCACGAAAAAAATGGGAAGGACGAATGAATTCGAAATAAATCAAAGCTTATTCTAATGGATTCAAAGGTATTAAAAAATTCTTAAGTGAGTTCAAAACTGTTCAAAAATTTTCTAAGGAATTTTACAGAACTCAAGAGAATTTTACAGAATTCTACGTAATTCAAGAGAATACTACAGAAGTCAAACGACTTTTACAGAATTCAAGATAATTCCACAGAGTTGAAGAGAATTCTGCTCAACTGAAAAGAATTCTACTGAATTCAAGAAAATTCTACATTTTTCAAGTCAATTGTACGAAATTAAAGATAATTCTGCCAAATTCGTGAGAATTCGACTGGATGCAAGAGAATTCGGCATAATTCAAGAGAATTTGGCTGATTTTAGGAAAATTCTACTATTTAAGAGAATTCTGCCGAACGTAAGAGAATTCTGCTAAATTGAAGAGAATTCTGCAGAACTTAGAAGAATGCAGCTGATTTCAAGATAATTTCGCTAATTTAGGAAAATTCTACTGAATTCAAGAGAATTTCGCTGATTTCAAGACAATTTTACTAAATTAAAGAGAATTCTGTTAAACCTAAGCGAATTCTACTAAATTGAGAATTTTATATGACCGAAAAGAATTCTACTGAATTCAAAATAATGATACAGAATCCAAGAGAATTCCATTAAATTTTAAAGAATTCTGCTGAAATCAAAAGAATTCTACAGAATTCAAGAGTCTTTTACAGAAATTATAATAATTTCACGGAAATCAAGAGAGCTCTATTCATTTCAAGAGAATTCTATAGATTGCTCGAGAATTCTGTCGATCTCGAAAGAATTGTACTGAATTCAAGAGAATTCTGCCAGGCGTAAGAAAATTCTACTGATTTCAAGGGAATTTGGCAGACTTCTAGAGAATTATACAGATTTTGAGAAAATGCATAAAGAGAATTCTACCGTATTCACAAGTTATTTACAGAATTCCAGAGAATTAAAAAAATGTCATGAAATCTGTAAAGACACTCCGTATAAATAGTATTCAGTAAAATACAATATTTAAACGAATTTTGTATTCTTCATTGAAAAATTACTAATTGAAAATGCTTTGTGACGATTAAAAATAATTTTAGAGTATATTTTTTGCTTTTCAACATTACAAAAATCAATTTTCTTCAAACAACGCATACAATGAATTATGAGTTCAGCATAAATATAATCATATCAGAATTTTGGTCTATTCTTGTGTTTTCCAAAAACCTTCACATTTATTTTACGTAATCAATAAAAACCTCAGGGAGTAGGTTGAAAAAAACGTATATCATAGCTCTAAACTACTTTATAGCTTACTAAAAACTTTTTCGGGACTTACAAACACAACCAAAAAAATCTTGAACTAAAAATAGACACCATAGAAACCTACAATAGCATTAGACAGCCCCAACAAACCACACCCAGTACATTCAACGAACCCCATCTCAGCTGCCTTCAAGTTAAACTGTCAAAAAATTTAAAATAATCACCCCACACACTTCCCCAACACTCAAGCTGATATCCCCATCCCTACAATATTATTACACAGATTAAAAAAAAAACTACCCCTACTACATTTAACGAATCGCGTCTCAGCTGACTTCAACAAAATAGTCGCCTAAGAGACCCCTAGTACTTTCATCGAACCCCGTCTTAGCTTCCTTCAACTTAAACTGCTAAAAAATGATAAATTCAAACTGTTCACCCCACACACTAGGCCTGATGAATTCAAAATAAATCAAAGCTTATTCTAATGAATTTAGAAGTTTTTTAAAATTTGTACTGAGTGCAAAAGTTTTCAAGGGAATTTTACAGAATTTAACAGGATTCTACAGAATTTAAGATAATTCTACAGAATACAAGAGTCTTTTACAGAATTTAAGATAATTTTACGAAAACCAAGAGAGTTCTACTCAATTCAAGATAATTCTACATATTGCATGAGAATTCTGTTGAACTCAAGAGAATTCTACTAAATTGATAGAAACAATGTTATAAACTTAATTCGGGTTGCGAAAATAAACTGGATAACACTTTTTAACGATTGAAAGATTGAATATATTAACAGAAAGTCCAAAAGAAACATTACAGTCTCAGGCGTGCCCGCTCGACCATCGCTACACGCTCAACCTCCTTCCACCTCTCCCCCTCTTACTCACCTACAGAGACACCAGAGGGAACATTAAACGTAATTTTAAATACAAATACTCATGAGAGTTAACTAACCAAATTCACATTAAAATAAAGCTTCTAAGATTCGGCCATCCTAGTTATTCTCGGCCTCGAGAATATTAAACATTTCGTAATCACCAAAACGTAGAGGTAATCGGGTTGGTCTTTTTGGTCTAACACGTTTTTCTTTTGAAATAGAGTCTTTTTCAGGATCACTTGTTTTCGGTGCTGGTTGTTCTTTCGTGTCGACGTCACATTGTAACTCTGCTTCACCTGGTACGTTTTCATCATCGTAGTCTTCTTCTGCCACGTTATCTTCTTCGTCGTCGTCATCCTCAAAGGCTGGTTTCCAGACCTTCAACTGGCCGACGTGAGCCGTGCTAGCATATTTACGACCCTGCTTGTCTGTTTGAAGGTCCATAATGCCATAAGTGTCATTCGGGTAAATACGGTAGACCACCAAGGGACCTCTGAATCGTCCTTGGAGTTTAGTGAACTCTCCAGTTGATACCGGCTTGACTCTCATGAAGACAATGTCGCCGATGTCGTACCTTATATGGTTCAGTCGATTCTTATCATAGCGGCATTTGTATTTTGCCTGTTCTTCTATTGATCTATTTCGGGCTTCATCTTGTAGTTTCTCAGGGCGATCATATACCTCCGAAGTAGTCAGTTCGCGTAAAAATCCTTCATCGTGCCGTGGTTGAAATCCATATAGGAGCGCGAAAGGAGCCTTCTTAGTAATTTTATTGAAAGCTTCATTTAGATCTCGAGCCATTCTTTGCAATTGTTGATTCCAGTTTCGGTTTTGCGTGTCCACTAGGTCGGCGATCATCATAGACGTCAGCGTGTCGTTGACCCGCTCCACTTGTCCATTAGCTTGGGCATGTAGTGGAGAATTGAGAGAATGTTTCATCCCGTGTTTTTCGCAAAAGGACTCGAACTCACGGGACGTGAAACATGTCCCTCGATCAGTTATCAGACGACTAGGCGCTCTAAAATCCAGAATGAAATTTTCAAGGTGGCGAACTACTCCGGTTGTTTTCGTATCTCTGGTCGCTTCGAAGCGTACGAACTTCGTAAGATTATCCGTTATCACGAGTACATGTTTATTTCCCTGAGACGTAGGATTGAACGGGCCCAAATGGTCCATGTGAACAACATCAAAAGGTCTTCGTCCTGGCGGTATTGGCTCCCCTGGTTGACGTCCTCGCATAGTTTTGCTCCTCATGCAGGTTAAACATGCCTTGATGTGCTGTATCAGATATCTTCTCATTCCTGGAAAGAAATAGTGATGACTCATTTTCTGAACCGTACGTTCCACGCCTGTGTGTCCTCCCAAATCGTGGAATCGTATGTCCAAGCTCTTCCGTAAAGCCTTGGGTATCACGTACAATAACCGTCGATTTACTCGCTTATATAGAACTCTGGAATGCAGTTCGTAATCACCGACAACGCTCTTCTCACTCTTTGATCGTTCGTTTTCGGGTTTGAGTAAAATTTCTCTTTTTTGTTTCAGCCTACTCGTCGCAATATTGATATAACATTAATTCCTCTTCGTTAGTCTCAACCTTGAATATAGTTAATGGAGCCTCGACAATTTCCTCCGCTGATTTCTCATCGTGATCTTGCACTGGGGCACGACTCAACGCATCCACGTGGGCCATCTTTTCACCAGGACGATGGACAATTTTATAATTAAAGTCGTTAAGCAAGTTGCCCTGGCAGTCGGTCACTATATTGAATTTCACATTGATTAAAAGAGGGCGTAATCGAGTGACAGCCCAGACTATTGCGAGTAATTCCAACTTACTGGAATGATAGTTTCGTTCAACTTCGCTGGTTTTCTTACTTATCGCATAGACCAATCTTATCGCCGCCAATCTATGCGCGCTAGCATCTGTATGGAGTTCAGTCTCCTTCTTCGGATCAAACAGTTGTAGAACCAGATAATTGGTGAGACACCCTTTTAGATCCACGAACGCTCTCTCAGCTTCTTCGTTCCATTCGAATGTTCGGTTTGATTTTAGTAGCTTGTAGAGTGGTCGAGCCTTCTCGGCGAATTTAAAGACAAAACGCCTAAAGAAGCTACATAACCCCAAAAATCTTCGCATTTCATAAATGTTAGTGGGTGCCGGAAACTCTTGAATGGCTCGTACTTTCGTAGATCCCGGTTCCATTCCTTTACCTGAAATCTCGAATCCTAAAAAGGACACTTTTTCCTTCAAGAACGAACACTTGGCAAGATTTAAGGTGAGACCTGCCGCACCAAGAGCATCCAAAACTAGTATGAGTCGCTCTCGCAGTTCCTCCTAGTTGCGTCCTCCGATCAAAATATCATCCAGATAAAAAACAACCACGTGCTTACGAAGAGGGCCCAGTACTTTTTGCATTAACTTTCCAAAGTAAAAGGGGGCGTTCATCAGGCCGAATATCATCCGGGTAAATTCTCCCGTCTCGTCTGGCGTGATGAAGGCTGTCTTTTCGCGACCCTCCTTGGACAGTGGAACCTGTAGGTAACCTTGGGCCAGGTCGAGCGTGATGAAAATATTGCACTCACTGGAAAGGTACACTTCCTGCTTTCTCACGAATCTCCATGGTTACCAGATCGGTACATCCTAACTCGTTCAAATTCATGGCAAGTGTGCCTGTACTTGTTCAGTACGTTGATGAGATCCTCTATTCGTTCTTCCGGTTGATCTTCTCCCAGGTCCAAATCTTCTTTCGTTACATTCTTAGAAATTGGAGGTCTCTCGCAAACGTTCATGTGTTTCAAATCGATTCTCTCCAATTCCTTTGTCGATTGAAGGTTTTCAGCTTCCAAATTCAAACAAGGTATTTGAAACTCCTCTGTTGAGTTCTTCACCGAGATGAAATTCACGGAATGCGCAGGCAAACATTTACTTTCCACCAAATTCAATTTTTGTTCTTCAATTTCGCTTGGAAAAATTCCAAAAATGTTCTCGGATTCCACAAAGCGAAGTTCGTTTCGCACTCTTGCGTAGGCTATGTGAGGAAGTTCTGTGAAGGTCCTCCCGATGATCAAGTCGAATTGTTGGCTGTCGTCTGGAACCACGTACAAGGGTATGTCTTCCGCTGAAACCCCATCCACTGTCATGCGAGCTCGAATTAATCCGGTGGAGAAAACCTTAAAATGTTCAGGGCCAAAGCTCTTCAAAGCGATCTTCTTAGGTTCGATTTTGTATCCCCCAACGTTGGCGGTGAAAGATTTAATCGTGCAATCGGAGCTTCCCGTGTCGATCATTCCAGTCCAGTAATAATTATCCAGCTGCACTTGTTTGATATATTTGGAACCTGAACAGTCCTGATTTCCCTTGACAGTTTTAATTTCTCCTTCGGTTGGAGTCGATCGTTGAGGGCAGTGTCTCTGGGTATGTCCCTTCTTTCGACATATACGGCAAGTTAGTTCCTCTTTTGGTCCGGGCAGTATCTAGAAATGTGACCAAATTTTTTGCAGTTATAGCATTTTGGGTCTCCATTTTCGTTTCGAATCGGTGCTCGGCGATCTGTATTACGACTTTTTCCGGTTTTACCGCTTTATCCGCCCCTCTGTCTGCCTTGGGTTGCGGTTTCTCTTGACGACCTTTCGCTCCATCATCGGTTTTCTTTTTCGTCGTATCCGTCGCACCTCGAATTCTATCACTACGTTGATGACTGATTCTTTCTTGTTGTTGCAGGTCATGTAGAAGGTCATCCAGATCCACATGATACTTGGCTGACATCGCTGAACAATGATCTCGTGACCATAGGCCAATCAGGATTTGTTCCTTCGCTTCTGATTGGGTTAGACCCAGTACACCACAAAATATCGCTTTTTCGTGAAAGTAGGAAGTGAGCAACTCCCCTTTCTGCTGTACACGCTCCTTCATGCGAGTCCATTTATCTGTTAAATTTTCAGATTTGATCAATGTTTTTTTGAAGGCCACCTCGAATTTTTCCCACGAATCCAAGTTTGGAGATCTTAACCTAAACCAATTCAAAGCTCCACCTCGTAGATGAGATCTAGCTGTTTCTAGAATGAAGCTTACAGGCCTTCGGTGTAGGCGACTCATTCGGTTTATATTCTCCAGCCATTCCTTTTCTGCAACGCTCCCTTTTTCTCCGTCAAATTCTGGAATGCTTTTGCTCAGGTCTGGCATAATGTGAAACGAATCCTTAATCTGATCTGAGTTTGAGGTCTGTGTGGTAGGTTCCGTAGACAAACGATCAAGCATCCTCATCATCATTGCATCTCTACGACGACCATCTTCTATTAGAAATTGCATTAGACGCTCCGTGTTTGACGAGTCCGTACTCGGTCCGGGCGGGAATGAATTCAAAGGCGCTGAACCGAGGTTATTATTCGCACCGTTAACAGCAGGTGATTCGATACGCGGTCCTTGATTATGTCGATGAACGTCAACTCTCAAATACTGTAAATGATTGACGTTCCGTCCGAGGAATTCGGCTTCCTCAGCATCAATAAGAGTTCTGCGAATATTTGCAGATTGGGATTGAAGAAGATCAATCACTGTGGGATCCTGCACTGTACTATTATTCGCACCTGTTACATTGATTAGGGTTCGATCATCCGCTATTTCTGACAAACTTTCCGTTCGCGACGAATTTGAATAGACGGAAGCATTTGACGTGTTTAACGGTCTTGAAGAATTCGAAACCACGGAATGATATGATCTTATCGAAACTTGATCTGATAAGTGTTGCATTTGGGTACTATTCGCTTGGGTTTGAATTTCGCGAGCAAACTGATCAAACTCCGCGAGAGACGGATAATATCTTTGTGAATTCGCCATTTTCAAACAAAATTATAATTATTGTCGTTATTGGATATGTCTTGATTGAGATCACTCGCGCATATTTTCAAAGTACTACTCAAGTATTTCGAGGTTAAGTTCACTCGCGTATATTTACGAAATATTTCTTATGTATTTCGAGGTTAAGTTCACTCGCGTATACTTTACGTTTAGTTTTTACTTACGTATTTTCGAGGATAATTTCACCTGTTCTCTTTCTGTAGGTAAGGCTCTCTGAACCATCTTCGAGATTCAATTAGATTCGCTCTTATCGCTCCTATAAAAATCCTCTCAAAGTAATTTCAAGTCGCACTTGATAATTACGCACAAAGATATATAAAAATGAACACTATAGATCGACATGGCGCTCACCGCTCACACTGTAGATTTCGCTCGATTTCGCACCGTCAAATAAAAACAAACATGCGTTTACTCTATCGCACACGTCAACCGATTCCGAACTCTTTGTTGAGGACTTTTCTGGATCACATATCCAAGACGAAACTTCGTCGGGCACGTCGACTTAATTCTCGCACTAGCATTTTCAAGTTCACAAATTCTTTTGAAAAAACGTCATCCCATAAATGGCGACACAAAGTCACTCATCCACGCCGCGCAATAAAACTTTTTGAGGACAGGGATCATATCCCACTTCTGAGATCATAGAAATAATGGTATAAACTTAATTCGGGTTGCGAAAATAAACTGGATAACACGTTTTAACGATTGAAAGATTGAATATATTAACAGAAAGTCTAAAAGAAACATTACAGTCTCAGGCGCAGGCTGTGGTAACTCAATGCTTTAGAAGCGACAGCGTCTATTCGACGGTGTCGCCATCAAACGAGCCCACAGGTCATCAAGATATATATATATATATATATATATATATCCAGATTATTTGTAGATAATCTAATCAAAAAACTTAATAACTTGAAAAAACCAATAGAAAAACAAATAGAAATACTTAAATAATTACTGGAATTATCATTTAAGTATTTCTGCTTGTTTTTCTATTGGTTTTTTTTTTTTTCATATGTTTGAGAGCAGTTTCAAAGATTATATCTTCGGCAGTTTTCATTTAAAACGTTTAATCATTTCTATGAATGAAAGTTTTCTCTTTTTGTTTAATACTGCTTGTTCAATACTGCTCCCTCTCTTAGTTTTTTCCACCTGTGTACTGCAACGATAATAATCAGGTCGAAAATGACGACAACAAATTATATATCGGCTCTCAAGCACTTCTTTACAGGTTAGCACAGGTTAGGTTGTGTAAATTCGGACATGTGTTGACGTTCGGTAAACTATGAAGGAGTAAGAGAGATAGATGAAACGTGGACCCTCAGCGACGTGTAGCGGGGAAAGACCTAGAGAGCCATCTAACGAGCCCGCAAAACAGGACCAGAATATGTGCCCTCGCGGTTGCCTATACTAGTGACCACAGCCTGCTCAGGCGTGCCCGCTCGACCATCGCTCCACGCTCAACCTCCTTCCACCTCTCCCCCACTTACTCACCTACAGAGACACCAGAGAGCACATTAAACGTAATTTTAAATACAAATACTCATGAGAGTTAACTAACCAAATTCACATTAAAATAAAGCTTCTAACAAAATTCAAGAGAATTCTGCCAAACGTTAGAGAATTCTACTGAATTGAGGAGAAGTCTACGGACTTCAAGAGAATTATACAGATTTTAAGAGAATGCATAAATAAAGAGAATTCTACGATATTCATGAGATATTTATACAGAATTCCGAAGATCTATGATCAATTCAAGGGAATTCTGCCTAACTCTAGAGAATTCTTTTAAATTCGAAAGAATTTTGCTGATTTCCAGAATATTCTGCTGAATTTGAAAGAAAACAGGATAATTTGACGAAACTCAAGAGAATTTCTACCACACATAGGAGAAATCTACTGAATTTGAAAGAATTATACACAATTCAAGAGAATTCTACATAATTGAAGAAAATTCTACTGAATTAACGAGATATTTTTACAGGTTTCCAGAGGATTATGATAAATGCAAGGAGATTCAAGAGAATTTCGCTGAATTCAAAACAATTCTGCTAAAATCAAAAGAATTTTACAAAGTTAGAGAGAATTTAGCTGTTTCTAAGACAATTCTCCTAAACTCAAGAGAATTCACGAGAATTCCACTGAGTACTCAAAAATTGTACAAATTTCAAGGGAATTTACAGAATTCATGAGAATGTTGTCGAATTTTGTTGATTGTGGAAAATATCTTTTTCCATTTTTGTATCTCGTTGACGTGTGAAGTTGCAGCAGAGTCACAACCTACTGCAAAAGCGATCCGAGGAGAAATTATACGAAATGAACTTGCTTATGCACACACTCTTATCGATGGCACATGGACTGTCGACCTTCTAACGCGTGCTTCTGATTGGTTAATCTTTAATTGTTAATAACTCGGTAATTGTTAACTTTAGAACCACTTTTTTATAATTATTTTCGACGCCATTTTTTTGTTAGGATTCAATAACACAAATATGTTTTTTGAGTACTGGGACACCCATATGGCCTAGGGCGTATCGAAAAAAATAAAATTGTTTGCGGGAAGTTCTAATAGTAATGAAAACTTTTTTTTGGAAGTCAAAAACACTCCCCTAAAGTTTCATAAAAAAAAAATTCCGTCTGTCTCCGCATGGTAGATACAGCTAAAAATCACAAAAAACGAAGCACTTCTTCAAATTTGAACAGATTTTTTTTTTAGATTAAAATTACCAATAAAAATAGTTCAAAGCAAGTCGATTTATACATGTTATTATTATTATACCATTAAGCCATTTCCCTTTCGGGGTAGGCGTGACTTGCTCGGTTGGAAAAGCTATAGGGATAATTCCATTAAAATGTTTTTTACCCTCCCTAATTGACATTAAAGTTTAAAAAAATCGAAAAAAAGTCTACTTTTTCGCTAATTTCTTAGACTCATGGTAAATTTCTCGACTATTTGACCATATAATATGTGATATAAGTTAATCGGAATGTATTTCAAATATGTTGCAACAATAACATATAAGGAATGTTGACATTAAAATAATTTTTATTGACATTGAATTACAAGAAAATATTTAAAAGTGATATATTGATCTTTATTAGACAACAAAATTAATTTTCGGCATATAAATTATCAGAAAAAATAGTTCGAAGCAAGTGGATTTGTACTTACATAGCAAAAAATGATTCAAATATTTTTTTACTCTAACTAAGTGATCTTGAAATTTCAAAATATCGAAAAAATCTACTTTTTCGCTATTTTCTTAGATTTAAGGCAATTTTTTCAACTATTTGACCATGAAATGACTGATATACGTGAAGAATGATGCATTTTTAATATGTTACACCAATAATATATGCAGAATGTCGATATTAAAATCATTTTTATCGATTTTGGATTACAAGAAAATATCTAAAAGTGATATATATTGCTCTTTATTTCACAACAAAATTAATTTTCGGTATCTAAATAAGGTAAAAATGTTTTCAAGTATACCTAGATTCACAGTTGTACAGTTAGGAGGTAATTTAAATCATTCTTACCCAGCCAGAATAATGTAGAGGATTGAAAAAAACCCAGAATTCAATTGGATGGTATGATGGTCATATGGTTGATAAGTCATATAACTTTAACAAAATAGCGAAAAAATGGAATTCTGGGTTTTTTTAAATCCTCTACGTTATTCTGGCCGGATAAAAATTATTCAAGTTACCTCCTCACTGTACAAGTGTAAATCTAGGTACACTTGAAAATATTTTTACCTTATTTAGATACCGAAAATTAATTTTCTTGTGAAATAAAGAGCAATATATCACTTTTAGATATTTTCTTGAAATCTAAAATCAATAAAAATGTGTTTAATATCGACATTCTGGATATATTTTCGGTGTAACATATTAAAAATGCATAATTCTTAAAAAAATAATGTAATGGAATTATCGCTATACAGTTATAAATCGAATTGCTTTGAGCTATTTTTATTCATAATTTGAATCTCAAAAAAAATTTGTGTTCAAATTTGAAGAAGTGGTTCGTTATTTGTGATTTTTAGCGGATGGAATTCCGAATACCGTAAACCGCCGATTTTTTTGAGACTCCGTATACTTATGTATTTTGACACTCTGACTACGAAAATGATAGTGAAAATGTGCGAAAATTTGATTTTCTTGGTGAAACCATGAAAAACCCATAAAAATCATGGTTTTTTGCGATTATCTCAGCTAATATGCAAAGTAAAAAAAATGATCTAAACAAAAGTTGTAGACATCATTGAAATACACATTTTTTGTTCAAAAAAAATTTTTTTCTGCGAGTGATAGTTTTCGAGAAAATCAAATATATCGATTTTCATTTTTAAAAAACCCATATACCACGGGTGTTCGGTTAAATTGCAGAATAGGGGCGTCACCTCTGTTTTGGCTGCAAAAAATTTTTTTTTGGGAAACCAAGTTATACAATCTTTAAATGAACTATTAATGAAGGGATTTGATAAGGCAGAAGTTGAAAATTATTGTTACTTTTCTTATAAAAACGAGTCAAATATGGGTGTCTCACGATATGGGAATGTTCGTATTTACCTGATCGTTTAAAAGAAGGTCGTGTGTGGCCTTAGTTATTTTTTGTGCCCTGTCACAGGGGTGCCTTCCCGCCCCCACAACACATGGGAAAGGAGTCGTGTGTGACACAAGTTAATTTTGTGACCTGTCGCAGGGGTGCCTTCCCGCAAATGTAATGGTAAAGGGAATATTTAAGGGAAATAGCAAAAGGAAATTTTAAAGGGAATGGTAAATGTCAAAACGCGAAATGTCGAAAAATATTTGAAATACGAATTGTAAATCTCATTGAGAAACACATTTTTTATTTTTAATATTTTTTTCTACGAGTAATAGTTTTCGAAAAAATTTCTGATAAATATCATGAAATGTAACAAATTTCAATGCAAAAAACAACAGACCTTCCTTTACCGCCCGCGCTCATAGTACTTCGGGGCGTGTATTCCTTGCGTAAATTTATTATTTTCGCGATTTTCTTTCTTGTCAGTATTGTTTCATTTCCCGGAATTTAAGTTCATTTTTTTGTAATATTTTGATTTACGTATTTCTTCTTCCGAATCTGAATCACAATGAATGAGACTTATAATATGTTCAAATTATGTATAATGCTTCAAAAAAGGGAAACAACACTCGAGTGGTTGCGAAAAGTCGAATTGATTCCTAGGGAACGAGTTTGCCAAAGACATAGAAAAAAGATGACCCTTTATGAGGCTCAGAATGTTTGCGGAATGTTTCGCTGTTTTAAAAAAGGCAAGCACCATCACAATTCTAGTGTAGCTGAAAACACATGGTTTGAGAGATGTCATACTTCTGCAGAAATATGTGTTCTCATAGCCTATTGTTTTGCTGCAAATTTTAATTTGGACCAAAAAATCCGGAAAAGCAGCATTATTGAAAACCAATATGTTTCCCGGGAAACAGTTGCAGACCGCTTCTCTTTCTGCAGAGGTCTGCAAGCTTGCTCTCGACACCCACTTCGAAGACGAAGGTCGCATTTGCGGTGTCGGTGAGGTAGTCGAAATTGACGAACGCAAAATCGGCCGTCGAAAAAATGAACGAGGACGGATAGTTGAAGGATCGTGGATTCTCGGAATGATTCACAGAGGACATCCCTATCAATATCGGTTGGAAATCTGTCCCGATAATAAAAGATATGAGGCTACATTAATTGCATTAATTAAAAAGCATGTAGCGGAAGGGACAGAAATTCACACCGATTGTTGGAAGGGGTATCCTGGCGGACCGGCCGAACGCAAACATTACGCTACGGCGTAACGGTAAAGTAATGCTAAAGTAATGGTAAAGTAATATGGCATTATAATTAATAAAGGAAACAAAATTAATATGTAAACTGTTGCAATTATAATGAAAAGTTGAAATTTACGTTCAACGGTCATGCCGCAATTGCAACAAGTTTCTTTTGCAGCATTAAAAAATAAAAAAACATAGTGACCGTCATTGCAGTCGGGCCCCTGCATATTGGCAACCCGCTAACGTGGCTTTGAGTGGGTTGCCAGTCTGCAGGGACCCGACTTGAATGACAGCCACTTTGTTTTTTTATTTTTTAACGCTGAGAAAGCAACTTGTTGCAATTACGGCATAACCATTTAATGTAAATTTTAACGTTTTATTATAATTGCAACAGTTTACATATTAATTTTGTTTCCTTTATTAATTATAATGCCATATTACTTTAGCATTACTTTAGCATTACTTTACCGTTACGCTGTAGCGTAATGTTTGCGTTCGACCGGTCCGCCAGGGGATAGATGCCTTAGATTTGTCAGAAAAGAATAAAGAGGAAAGAGGGTCTTTGCTTTCTATAATAAGCAAATATTCTCATCAATTTTATTTAAAAGGTGATAAACTAGGATCAACTAGCGTTCTTAAACACCGTGTAAATTTGACCGATGAAGTACCACCCTGTAAAAAGGAGAGCATTAAAGTGGATTATATAGCATTGAAAAAATTTTACACTTTAATGCCTATAAATCAACACAAATTCCGTTTTTGTCCGAATGCTGATTTAACGGCATTCGAATGCATTCCCGGTAAGAAGGTGCAAATTGAATTTCATTAATTTGCGAACAAATA
>CAKNXH010034699.1:0-10506 GCA_932178445.1 Andricus quercusramuli | reverse complement strand
ATCTATTTGTGTATATGGTATTTATTTTTTGGGTATTTTTGGTTAGCCGCAATAATTTATTAATCGATTAATTAATTACGTTAGTAAAAATAATTATAATTAAAATATTTATATTCGATAATTTGAAATCAAATAAATATAAATGTTGAGAATTTAAGAGTTATGGAAAATTAAATAATTCGTGAATTTTAATTTTCCACATTTTTTCACTTCTCACTCATTATTTTTTATCTGTTTCGTTAGTCTCATTTCTTTTTCAGCTCTGCCGCCTTGGGAATAGTTCATAGCATCGGGTTGAAGTTTCAGACGTTTAGTGAGTTTAGTCTGATGAACTTTTTGATGTGTAAACATCTTAGACCTCGATATGGGTAGTCGCGCCTGATTCGAATGAAACCACGACTGCATAGTGTAACGCTACATGTAACGCAGGCTTGTCACGCACACGTTGTGTCTTACTTATGGCACAGACCGGAGGCTCGCTTTTCTTCACCCACAGACAGGAGCCCTTCAGTCTCTCTTTGCCCATCTCTCTCTCTCCTTTCCCATATCTCTCTCTCTCTCTCCTTCTCCATCTCTCCTTCTCCACCCCCTCTCTCTCACGCATTTTGAATTCATATTAAATTCTGTAGAGTTCAATTTAGTGTACGATAAAATATACGGAAAAGAAAATTGAAATCCGGCATATTTTGCCGGACTAGAATACTTGATCTTATATTATCTTAAAATCGTGGAAAATTATTGTTTTCTGGATATAAGTGATAGAATTTAATTATCTTCTTCATGAAATATAATTAGCCTAATTCTAAATGTAGATGCGTAATATAAATGCCACACAATGTATTCTTTCAGAGAACTCATATCGGTCCGCACCGGTATTTTATAAACAAAGCTTGACTAAGCAGGCAAAGGAGAAAATGCGTTTTAGGAAAGGGGCCGTACGTAAATTACGTAACGGATAATCGCCCCTCTCCACCCCCATGTAACGAACCGTAACAAAATGTTTCTACCCCCCTATTGCTGTACGTAATTTATGGTTTCCAGAAATAATAAGATATGGGACTTGAAACTAGTGGAAATTAGTTGTATTTAAGATAATGCGTGCTGTGCAGGGAGAAAACTTCATTTTCAAAATTCTATGATTTTTCTTCGACCAATTTTTTTTCTTTAACCATTAACATTCAAATCCCATTAACATGCATATACAAATCAAAAATTTTGAAATTTATTTCTTTTAAACAAAAAAAGTGACTTTTCTACGATAAGAGATGACTTCTTAAGAAAATACTTAATTTTTCTACAAAATAATTCAATTCTCTACAAAACAATTGACTTTTCAAAGAAATAGTTCAATTTTCAACCTTAAAAGAAAATTCGTAACAAAAAGTTTAATAGTTGATAGTTCAACCTAGAAGGATGAAATGTAATTGAAAAAAAATTAATTTCAAAATCAAAAAGACGAATGTTCAACAAATAAAAAGATTTCTCAGTGATGAAAGAAAAAAAAGTTCACCTGAACTGTTGATCCTGAAAACCAAAAGACGAATTTTCTGTACAAACATTGAATTTTCAACAAGTAAAATAGGAATTTTCAGAAAAAAAATTAATTTTCAACAAAATAGTTAAATTTTTAACCAAAGAGGTAAAGCTTCATTAAAAACAAATTCAACAGAATAGTTCAACTTTTACCCACGCAGTTAAATTTTCAATTATAATAAATCAGTTCTCAACTAAATAGTCAAACTTTAACCAAAGAGACGAATTTTCAAATAAAAATATGAATCTTCAACGAAATAATTATTTTTTAACAAAGTGGTTCAACAAAAATTTTCAAACAAAAAACTGTTTAAATAAGAAGTGAATTTTCTACGAAGGTATTTGAATTTTCAACCCAAAAAGACGATTTTTCGATAATAGCAGTTAAATTTTCATGCAAAAAGGATGCCTTTTTAAAACAATTATTTAATTTTTAATCAAACAGTTGCATTTTCATCGAAGAAAGATCAATTTTCTACTAAAGCAGATGAATTTTTAAATCAGAAAGACAAATATTCAAAAATATAGTTGAATTTTCATCGAAAAAATATTTAAATTAATTTTTCTACACAAAATGTGAATTTTTCTCAAAAGATAAATTTTCTACGAAATAGTTGAATTTTCAACCAAACAGTTGCATTCTTATCAAAAAAAGATTAATTTTCTGCTCAGATAGATGAATTTTTTAATAAAAAATATACATTTTCCAAAAAATAGTTGGATTTTTATCCAAAAAACATTTAAATTTATTTTTCAACACCAAAATATGAATTTCTGTCAAAAAGTAAATTTTCTACGAAATAGTGGAATTTTCAAGCAAAAAGATTAATTGATGAACAAAACTGTTGCATTTTCAAACAAATAATAAAATTTACAACTAAAAAGATTATTTTCAGGAAGAAGCAACGGCATAAAAAGAAATATAAATACAAAGCAAATAAATTACTAAGAAGAATGTTATATCAGGATTACCGCAAAACTTAATTTTAAAAATTCTCTAATTTTTCCCTAACCACTTTTTCATTTTCCCTGACCATTAATATTCAAAAACCAGAATATTACATTTGTAACATTTTGAACCTAGAATCTTTTATAAGCGGAATAAAATAATTCTAAATAAAAGTTGAAAATTTTCAAATCTATTCGGTTTGACAGTTATTTAAAGTTATTTAAATCTCGGACTTTTGTAAGATTTTTTTCCAAATTCCTGACTTTTTCCTGAATTAAAAAAAATTGTTGTTGGCTAGGTTCCTTTTTTCACTCACCAGTTTTCTTTGGTGCGTAAAGTTGAATTCATATTAAATTTCTGCACAATTTCTGCGAGATACTTATTTAATTAGTGAATTTCCGAAAGTTACATACATGAATGAAGATCCCCCCCCCCCTTCAGTAACAAATCGTAACAAAATCTTTTGACCCCTCCCTCCCCCTTAAGCTGTTACGTAATTTAAGTACGGTCCCAAATAAAATAGTTTGAAGAATGAATCAATGAATTTTTTAAGTGTTGAAAATTATATCATTTTTGAACAATTTGAACTTAAAAACAGTACAATTTAGTGATTATAAGTTGTTTCTTGAAAATCTTAAATGAAAAATGTAATTTACAAATGAAAACTTAAAAAAAAATGAAACAATGAAAACTTTAAAATAATGAATATATTAATTGAAATGTTTTTGAAAATTAAAAAAAGATTTTGAAGTTTCAATCTGATGCATACATTTAATTAATTACGTAAGGCATTCAAATTGAAATAGTTCAATTTTTAACGTAAAAATCTATACATTATTCAATTATAAACAGATTCAGAATCGTCTTATAAAATCAATTTTATTATAATTCTATTGTTAAGAGTCGTACTACAGTTCAATTTTAAAAATAAATACTTAATTTATATTTACAGTTTATCAACTTAACATTTTTCTTGTTTTCTTTTTTTTTGTCGAAGTTAACCCGTACCACCGAGCCTCTGAAATTAACATGGGGTTTTAAAAGGGAAAAGCTTGATTTAGAAAAAAATGGGGAAAAGAGCTACTTGTTATAAAATTTTTGTGAATTGTTATTATGCTTAGAAAGTGACCCCAAAAAATGCAAAATAGCAGTTCTCTATCAAATTCATACTAAAACCGGTGTCCTTCGGATTTTCTTTACAAGAATTATTTTTAATTAATAAGGGACGAGTTTCCAAGTATTTTGTAAATAAGTTTTTATTATTCAAACAATAATTATTTGTTCATTCAAATCCGGAAAAATATGCCGGATATGTCAATAGAGAGAAAATCTACAGTTTATTATTATTAAAGTAGGGTTATTGTTACATTGTTAGATTAGGATTATTATCCTATCGGAAAATAACTGTCCAGAACCTTTTGCACGACATTACATATAAGAGAAAATAAATTTTTATACTCCCACATGTGCGTGCGTTATTATTTGCTTTATGTACGATTTCAATTTCAGTCAACGTTTACCGACGATGTTTACACATAAATCTGTCTTGGGTCATAGTTTAGGACGCACGCGATTTATTTTTACATTTATTGTATTAAGAATATGGAAAAAGTTCCCAAAACCATTTTTTTTTATTTATTTACTAGCAGAAATTTACCTAGCATTGCCCGGGATTTTAAAAGATTTCTAGTCACTTTCAGGATTTTTAAGGTATTTTAAGAGATTTTAAAGGATTTCACCAGATTTTAAGTGACTTGATGGAATTATATTTCAAGTCATTTTAAGAGATTTACAGAAAATTAAAAGGATTTGAACCATTTTATGGGATTTTACTTGATTTTAAAGATTTTAAAGGGATTGCAAAAGAGTTTCAAGATTTTCAAGAGATTTCATTATATTTCGAGAGATTTGAAAACATTCTAAGGGGTTTTAAGAGATTTCAAAATATGTTCAACAGATTTTTAAAAATTTTAATATTCCTTTGTAAATTTCTTAAAATTGTTTAAAATATATCAAAATCCCTTGGAGTTTATTAAAATCTTTTGAAATATCTTTAAATCTCTCCCAATTCCTGCAAATTTGTTAAAATCACTTAAAATATCTTAAATCTTGTGAAATTTATGAAAAAACCTCTTTTTCAACTCTTTTAATATTCTTTTTAAATCCCTAAAATCAATTAGCATCCCTTGCAAATTCTTTTAAATCCTTTAAAGTCTTTTTATCCCTTGAAATTTCTTAAAAATACTATAAATCTCTTGAAATCCTTTAATAATTTTTGAAATCTCATTAAATCTCTTGAAATTCCTTAAAATTACTTCAAGATCATTTGCAATCCTTTAAAGTGTCTTTAAATTCCTTTAAATTCTATGAAATCTCTTAAAATTCCAGGTGACGCTGGGTACATTTCAGCTAGTGAATAAATAAAAAATGTTGATTTTAGAAACTTTAGAACCTTATTTTTGTTTTTTCTTTTATTTCAATAAGTTAAAAAAAATCATCAGGTTAGACGTCTGAAACTTCAACCCAATGTTCATAGCAAGCCTGGCGAGTCTCTTTGCTCGCTAGGCTCTCACAGTCTCACCACCGACGGTGACTCATTCACATTTCACACGATTTGACGCGGTTACCATGGAAACAATGAAAAGTTGAAGAGGGCAACACCTCAACGTAGGCTAGAAAGTAGTGACATATATATATTCGGCGTCCCCACTCCTGACCCTTGCCGCATCTAGGTACTAATATCTTTGCCCGCGGCAAAGATCTTTGATTCTAGTAAGTCATTTCCCACTCAGACAAGAGCGACCAATGAGAAGTCGGTGCGGGATAACGTAAAACAGTGAATGGTGTTGATTTCATTTCAGTACATTCGATGCACTTGTCGAATAGTTCTTTTCAATAGTCTCAAAGTTAAAATAAAGTACTCTCCTTTGATGAGATTACCCGCTACATCTGAGGACATTTCAGGATCAATTTTTCAGACTGAATTAACAATCCAATTTCTCACTTGATTCATATCGGCCCTTCTTAGGGCCCACAATAATTCTTTTACGAGGAATACTTTTAAATAATTGACATGTATAAATTACAATTTTTTTTCTTATTGAATATCAACAAGTATTTAGGTTCTATGTTGCAGCAGAATTTACTTATTTTGCAATATATTTTATTCACAACTACGTATTAGTATTATGAACAAATGAAGGGTTTTGATTGACATATAGAGGGAAAACTCGATAATTCGAAGTGCTTTTGGGCAGTAAAAAACTTTGAGTTATCGAAAATAAAAGTATTCATACTATAAGCGTATGTAATACGTTTATACGTTTGAGAGAAGCCCGCTGGCTCGGCCAGAAGCAGACTTGCACGCGATTGGTTGGCGCTATGTGTTCAAGCGCGCCATGCGCGGACGGGTTCAGTGAGTCGTATCGCACTATCGCACAGCAACAGCTGCAAAATTGGATCATGGCTGCAAACATATTTTGGACTTGGCGCGCGGCGGTAAGCAAAAGTCGTCGTAAAGGCTCTTTTACACCTTCCGTCAATCGGTCGTCGACCGACCAACATAACGAAATATCCATTCACACCTTCGGAAAATTCAATGAAAGTTAGTAACATTTTAGTAATCTTTCAGTGAGTTTCAGAAGGTAACTAAAATATTACTACATTTAACTAAATTTACCGAAGGTGTGAATGGATATTCCGATATATTGGTTGGTCGACGACCGATTGACGGAAGGTGTAAAAGAGCCTTAAGAAGTCGAAAAGTCGAACGAACAAAGTCGACTTCGAGTCGACTTCAATAGCACAAAGTCGAGTGTAAAAATTCGACTTTCGGTCCCTGAAAGTCGACTTTCGAGTAAAGTCGAAGTCGACTTTACCAACCCTATTATCATTTTGGGTTCCTTTTCAGCAAGAGAGGTTCCTTTTTGTTGCAGCTCCTTTGGAACCAAAAATTGGTTCTAATAGAAACCCCAGTTTTTTCTGTGATATTTTTACCGAAAACACTTGTATATGTACTTAAATGTAAATGCAGTTGAAAAAATTGAATTGTAAATGCAGAGGATCGGCTTTCAAAAGAAGCGATTAAAGTAAGAAAGTATTTTCACATTTATTTAACGTTCAAATTTAAACTTGTCACTTTTTCGCGTTGTAGCAATTTCGAATCTCAGAATTTGTTATTTTGGACTCATAAAAAAAGTGTGAACTGTAGGAAAAAATTGACAAGATCCAGGAGTCGGAATTATAATTACAGCAATTTTTCCGTATTTCTGGGGACGACTGAAATATCTCGGAAAATGAAATTCCCGACTCTGTAAAACTCCCAAATATTCAAATTCCCGAGCAGTTTATAATATTACCGAATTTTTAAATTCCCAAATAAGAAAATTTCCGACAGAAATTGCCGGATTATAAAATATCCCAATTAGAATATTCCATAATTATAAAATTCCAGAATTTAAATATTAAGAAAATTGTTTGTCCATTAAAAATACGATAATAAAATATTTTTATTAAAGAAGTTTTTGTTTAATATTTAAGATTTAAAAAAATTAATGTATGAATTAAAAACAAAAATAATCCTACAAAAATTGCATAAACAAATTAATGTGAAAACACGTGCGACTCAAACGGAACAAAAATTTCTCCCTAAATTTTCTTTGAACATAATAAAATTTTGCAAAGAAACATTGCAGGATTCAAATCAGCACTAATTTATCTCGAAGTTTCCTTTAATTTTTTTACAATCAACAATTCAATTTTAGAGAACATTTTTTGTATTGAAACAAAATATATATACTACGTAAATTTTCTATCCAAAATTTTTTAGCTAGAAATATATTCTTTTCAATGATTGTTCTTTTAAATGTAAACAATAATTTTCAAACACTTCAAACATTAAACAAGTTTTTTCTTTGGTACAAATATTGGATTATTTCAATAAAAAAAAATATTTATTGAAGAATATTTTTTCCAGCACTGGTTTATCTCGAACGTTCTTTTTATTTTTTTTTTAACTCAAGAATTCGATTTTCGAGAAGACGTTTTTTAATTTTTTTTAAAAAGACTATGCAAAAAAATCTGTTTCAAGCTTCAGATCTGCCAAAATTCTTCATATTCTTAAATGCACTCAAATTTCCATTCAGTGTTGTTATAAAACTTAAACTTCAAAGTACAAAAAATTATAATTTAAAAAATCATACACATATATCATTCATAGAAAAACATGAACGTATTAGAAATTATAATATCAAACAAATATAAACATGACTATCTTTTTGAGAGTATTACTCTCACAATTCAATTTATTTATTACCATCGTATCAGTGCTTTAATTTTTAATTATTTTTTCCATTGCGCTATTTATTATTATATTCCGAAGTGCGGTGTTTATGAAGCGATACATGTCAAACATTTCTAACCTGAAAAAATCTTTCAACTGCTTTATAGACGAAGACGTAGATAAAATTGAGCATGCATAAGTAGTGTAACACAGTTTCTCTTTGGATTCATTTTCAGGGGGTCCCAGATAATTAAAAAATGCAGGGTGCCAGCTTCTGATAGTGTGCGTTTGCTCGGGGAGTGGGGGTAGGAAGTGAGCGCACAGAACGTCGGTATCTCTTACGAAATAATCAGTTAATTTGCAATTTTCTACTAAAATTAAATGTATTTTTCTTTATGCATGTTCAGTTAAACATATTTAAACCAATCTTATTGAAAAACTTCGTAAATACTCATATCATCCCTTTACAACAACCCTGAAGTATTAATTATTCCCAGAGCGGCACGTTTACAATGCGCATTTTGGGAAGATGTCGACTCACGATTAGAATTTCAAAAGCACAGCAGTGGAAAATGGGAAAGAAACGCATGTTCCTTAAAAAAATTAAATTAAATTAAATTAAAATATTAGAAATGACGTTAAACAAATACTTTCTCGTTTTTTGAAAATATAGAAAATAGAATTTGCCTGATTTGAAACAGTTTTCGGGCCCGTATATAAAATGTACAATTTAAAATATCTCTAATTAGTACGCAAATATACATAAATACACGTGTTTACATATATAAATTCAAATTAAAACCGTAAATTAGGTCAGTAGTCACCAGGTAAACTCAGGTAGGATGATTATCATTTTGCACGAAGTTTCGAAATCTAAATATGCTAAACCGATAATCAGTGACATTTGAAGAGAAAAATGTTTTGAAAAAATTGAAATCTCAATATTTAGAACTTTCACTTAGGGAAAACTGAGTAGAATCTTCAAAATTAGATAAATTTTCCTCAAATATAATCGGAATCTAACGCTTATGTATGGCAAAAGCAGCTCTTCGCACACTGAAGAAAGTAAGCTTGTGCCAAATTGATAATTCAAAAGACATAAATTAGTGTATATATTTCGGCACCATATTTTTCAACATTCACTTGTGGTCTGCTAATTTTATAAACTCGATGTTGAAATTTGTTTTTTCTTCTTTAAGTTAAGCTATATAAATTCTCTATAAAATAAATACAGGATTGAGGTCATTTCGTCAATTTTTTGAGAAGCTCTTACATAAATAGTGCGAATTTCCAAGTTTTCTTGAATTTTAAATGAAATCTAAAAATAATAAGCTCCTTACAATGTTTTCATAATAATCTTTAAGGTTAATTTATATACAATCGTAATAACTTATCATGCAGCATATTTGTTTGCATGGTGCGATTGTTTAAAGCTGGAAGAAAAAAGTACATACGTCAGATTCGTTTGAAAATTTCAGATGACATTTCATCTGTAGGAAAGTTATAATACTAAAAACAGAGTAAATGTATTATACTTTTTATATGATTTTAAATAAAGTATTATTTCTCACAACCTACCTCCTACAATTATAATTTTTTTCGAAATTATTGAAAAAAATTTGTCACGCTCTTACGGAATTATTTTCTGAATAAAACTAACAAGAATGGCATTTATTTGGAAAATAGCCCTATTAGGGCCCCAAAGATGGCCCCTGACATTGATTGCTATTCAAAAAAGTTCCTCGTTAGGGGCCTCATCAAACTTTCTTTGACGACACGCAACAATCTTGCGTAAAACCATTTGCCTGAAGTTCCGAATGTTCAAATGAACGAAATGGGGGGAAAACAAATTTTTTCTCTATTTTGCCTAGCCGAATTAGTTCAGAAAGGCATAAAAGTGAGTATCATACAAAAAAATCTAACGGTACAATTTTTTTAAGGGGAAAACATCCTCAAATGTTAATGCAGATAGGGCCAACACACAATACGTAGAAACTTTTTTCTCAAATTAAACATAGTCTTAAATTACTTTGTCATAAAACAAGTTTCTTCAGTGGGATAAGTATCACCGGAAAAGACATTTGAAACCACGCTTAGTTTTTTTGTATCACAAAATCGTAAAAATGACCGCCTTTACACTCTTTTTTTTCGAACTGAAAATAGTGTTGAAATACCTTTTCACAAAACAAGTTTTTTTTCAGTGGGAAAAGTATTACCGGAAAAGATATTTAAAAACACCCTTGGTTTTTCAAAATCACAAAATCATAAACATCACCACCTTTATACACCTCTTTTTCAAATTGAAAATAGTGTTAAGCCACCTTGTGATAAAACAAGTTTTTTCAGTGGGAGAAGTATCACTGGGAAAGATATTTAAAACCACCTTTAGTTTCTCAAAATCACAAAATCATCTTTTAAATATCTTTTTCGGTGATACTTCTCCCACTGAAAAAACTTGTTTTATGATAAGGCATTCTAACACTATTTTCAATTCGAAATAAAGTGTATAAAGGCTGTAATTTTTATGATTTTGAAAAACTAAGGGTTGCTTTAAATATCTTTTCCGGTGATACTTACCACACCGAAGAAACTTCCCAGATAGCAAAATGCCCGCCGATTGCAAGCGATCTGCCGGCCTGCGGTCCGATCGATCGGACCGACTTGCCGGCAGATATACACCTTAATGTGCACACCATTGATGTCTATATGCCCGCCCGACAGGCCGGAGCGACGCTGTCCGGCG
>CAKNXH010034685.1:0-12393 GCA_932178445.1 Andricus quercusramuli | reverse complement strand
TAGAGAGCCAGTCAGTCTTTCTATATGGTCGAACGGTCCTTCCAAAATTTTTTCGACATAGTCAGAAAGACTCTTATTTTATGGGCAGTCTGACGGTTATAAGAACATCAGACTCACTATAAGGGATAACTAAGGTATCCCTTTCGGTATGGTCAATACGCGCATCCTTTTTTTCACTCATTTCGACCATCCCCGAAGGAATAGATAAACCATCGCATATGCTTTATTGCTCGACGTTTGCGCGTCAATCATGCGCGTGAAAATTTAAAGGTTACCGAGTATCGCTAATTTGTGCCAATTTGCATAACGGACCCGATAAACAGTTTTTAAAGTGTTCCCAATCATTCCTGGTAGTGCTAGTTTTGTGCTTGCGGTGTTGCTAGTGTTATTCCCTAGTGTTGGGAATGCAAGCGATCATATTTGTAAGTATCTATTTTACTTAATTATGTGGCATTCGAAACAGTTAATAATGATATTTTCTAGGTTATATTACAATACAAGCTTAAAGTTATTTATGTTTATTTAAGTAATCACGGATTATTCTAGCATTAATTATTGTTGTTTAAACTTTATTTGCAATTATTAATTAACAATTAAACTTTATCTTCCAGTTGTCACGTGCACATTTGAATTTGTGTGAGGATAGATGGAAGGGTCTGGGTCGTCGTACGTGAGGCTCATGGAGAGCTGGAACTGTGGGAAAAATATAATTCAAATATTCAGAGGTAATTATCATTAATTACATTTCTTATCAAAAAATAACTTTTTATACTCGTTCGTTGAAAGTAGACCTACTTACAAATTCATTTTCTTACAAAAGATTCATCATTTTAGTAGAAAGTTTATATGTTCAGTTGAAAAATGAACTTTTTTAGAATTTCACTTTTTTGGAGTAAAAAATTATTTCTTAAACTGAAAATTCAACTATTTGGTTGACAATGAACTTTTTTGATAAAAGTTCATATTTTCGGCTTGAAAATTCTACTATTTTATATAGGAAATTCGTCTTTTTGTCTTTAAAATTCAAAAATGTCTATGAAAAGACAACTATGTGGTAGAAAACGTAAGTTTTTTTGTAGAAGATCAGTCTTTTTTATTACAAAATAATTTTTCAAATGAAAAGTTACCTATTCGATTTATGGTTAGAAATTTTTTTTATATTATATAACTTCATCTATTTGATTGAAAATTAATGTGGATTGTTAAAAATTTGTCTTTTCTTTTTGTGGAAAATTAATCTTAAGTAAAAGTCAACTATTTGGTAAAAAATGTGTGAATTTTCTCTAAAATTTATTTTTGGGATCAAAAGCGAAATGTGTCAAGTTAAAATTTAACTATTTGATTGAAAACTGACCTTTTTCTTGAAATATAATATTATCCGGTTGAAAATTCCATTATTTTATATAGAAAATTCGTCTGTTTTGGAAATTCAACTGCTTTTTAAAAGATTAATTTTTTAAATTTGAAATCAATTTTTCACAATGAAAGTGTAATTATATCATTTTTGTTCCAAACTTAATATTTTTATTTTAATCAATTTAACTATATGGTTAAAGATTTAAGTAATTTATTTCTTACAAATTTCTTTTTTTGGTAGGAGATTCATAATTTTAGTGGAAAATTTATATGTTTAGTTGAGAAATGAACTTTTTCAGAATTTCCCTTTTTTTAAGTCAACATTTTTTGCTTAAAGTGAAAATTTAACTATTTTGTTGAAAATGAACTTTTTTGTTAAAATTTCATATTTTCGGGTTGAACATTCTACTATTTCATACAGGAAATTCGTCTTTTTGTCTTTAAAATTCAAAAATTTGTTTGAAAAGTCGACTGTGCAGTAGAAAATTTGAGTCTTTTTTTATTACAAAATCTTTTTTCAAATGAAAAGTCAATTTCTCCAAATAAAAATTTACCTATTCCATTTTTGGTCAAAAATTGTTTTCCTTTTATAATTTACAACTCCACCTATTTGGTTGATAATTTATATAGTTTGTTGAACATTAATTTTTTCCAAATGAAAATTTAACTATTCCATTTTTGTTCAAAAAAAAATCTTTTTAATGTAAAAACTTAACTATTTGGTTCAAAATTTATGTAATTTATTACAAATTTTTGCTCTAGAAGATTGATAATTTTAGTACAAAGTCCATGTCTTTGATTGAAAATTAATTTTTCTGAATGAGAATTAAACTATTTCATTTTAGTTGTAAAATTAATCTTTTTTGTTTGAAAATTCAACTACTGAAATCAAAATTCATGTAATGTTGTACAAAAAAGTTGTCTCATTGTCTTGAAAATTCAACAGTTTAGAACAAAATTCAACTGTGATTTTGGTGTTTAGTAATCAAAGTTTCGTAGAGAAACGTTGTAACATGCGTAAAATTATTTTTAATTTAATTATCGCACCCTGACCGTAGAATTGCTATATTGAATTTCAGAATTTTTGGAATATTTTTTCTCACAATTATTTTTCTTTGTTTAACATGTATAATGCATGAAATTTTGTCAGATTGTTTAAACGAAAGTTTTATGTAAATAGGAATTGGAGCAACAGTGTCGCCTGCAGGCGCATTAATTCTAAATGCACATACAGATGACCAGGAGTTTATCAACGTAGACATTACTCACGCGCGGGAAGAAATTGTTCCAGATCACCAGGATTTCTTACCTGCCAAAAGGCATAAACTGATAAGTGAAGCGGCAGGCTCAGGAAGGGAAAACTCGCGTCCCGAAACTCCCGAGTCTGAAAGCGTCGGTATCAAGCTTATTTGAAAAACCGCGACTTCTTCGAATTTATGTTGAATTGAGCATTTTTATTTAAAATTTTCATGTCAATTTTATTTTGTGACAGCATAATGTAATTTTTATGTTTTTCAACTTAATTAAAATTTAAAATTGATCTTTTTTAGTCGAAAGTTTCAATTTTTGGTTGAAAATTCATGCATTTGATTTTAAATGAACTTTTATGGTGAGGATTCTACTTTTTTGTAGAAAATTCGTTTTTGTTGGCTTGAAAATTAAACTATTTGGTTAAAAATAAGTATTTTTTAGTTGAAAGTTCATCTTTTTGGTTGATAATTCAAATATTCCCTTTTAAATGAACTGTTGTGGTAAACATTCTACTGCTTTGTAGAAAATTCATCTGTTTGCCTTAAATATTGAAACATTTCGCTTAAAACTCATGTAATTTGTTCAAAATTAATTTTGTTTGGTGGAACATGAAACTTCTTGGTCGAGAATTCATATTTTCGGTGGAAATTTATTAACTTTGTTAAAAATTCATTTTCATCGTTAATTTTTTTTAGCGGAAAATTTAACTATTTTATGTTTGGTTAAAACCTTATCCTGTATATTTGATAAGTTAAAATTCTTATTTCTTGATAGAAAATTAATTTTCTTGGTAAAAATTAAACTTTTTGGTTGAAAATTCAACTGTTTGTTAGGAAATTCACATATTTTGTTAAAAAGTCGTCTTTTGGGTAGAAAACTATCCTTGTTCGATGATAGTTTAACTTTTGGATTGAGAATATTGTTGAAAATTCATCTTTTTTTACTGAACATTATCTTTTTTGTTCAAAATTAATTTTTCTTTGTTGAAGGTTCATGTTTTTGGTTGAAAATTTAACTATTATAATTTGATTTTAAATGAACTTTTGTGGTAAAAATTCATATTTTTGGCTCAAAAATTGAACTTTCTGGTTGAAGAGTCATATTTTTGTCTTGAAAATTCAACTTTTTTGTAAATAATTGGTCTTTTTGTCTTCGAAATTAAATAATTTTGCTGAAAATTTATGTATTTTGTTCAAAATTGGTCTTTTTTGGTAAAACATTATTTACGTTGGAAATTTGTATTTCGTATGGACTATTCAATTTTCTTTGTCGAAAATTCACCTTTCTGGTTGTAATTTTAACCGTTTTGTTTATAATTGTTTTTTTTTTGCCGTTAAAAGTTATTTTACATTCTCATTCGTGAGAGTTCAATGTAATTTCAAATAGTTTTTGTCGGAAAATTGAAATATACCATTTTTGGCTAAAACTGTATTCTGTATACTGTATGAGTTAGAAATTCAACTGTTTTGTAGAAAATTTTATGTATTTCGTTGAAAATTCGTCTTTTTGGGTAAAAAAACTAAGACAGAAGATATAACAGAAGTGGATTTTGGTAACATGTAAAAATTACGCGGAAATCGCTGTAAAGATTACAAGTTGTTTTTTCTGTGAATCTCCTCTGTTAAAAATTTAAATAATTGCTTGAAATTTAATTTATTTGATAGAAAATTCATACATATATTTCATTCGAAATTCGTCTTTTTGGGTAGTAAATTATTCTTGTTTGTTGATAGTTTAACTTTTTGGTTGAGAATCTTGTTCGAAATTGATCTTTCTTGATCAAAAATTATGTTTTTTGTTAAAGATTTATCTTTTCCGATTTAAAAGTCCACCGCTTTCAAAAACATTCGACTTTCTAACTTAAAAACTTCACTCTTTTGTTAAAATCTCATTTTTCATGGTAGAGAAGTCATCTTTCTTGGTATGAAATGAACTTTTTGGATAGAAATTTAACTTTCTTCTAAAGACCCGCCAGGCCTCGACGACTCCACTCATTCAAATGATTGATTTTGCTTATTGATTATTTACTTTTTCTAGGGAATATTTATGGGACGGATCACACACAAGGAAATCTTTAGGCAAGCGAAATTTGTGCGCGTTAGCAGTTTGAATGCGTTAAAGTATTAATTAATTAATAATATTCAATAATTTATTCTACGTTTTATCTACAATGTTCGACCGTAATTGTATTAGTTTTTAAATTGATCTGTAACGAATGTTGTAAAGAATTGTCATTAATGTAGGGATCTCTATGGACATACATTAAATATAGCAGTGAGTACTACCGATAAACCAAAAATGAAATTGCGTTGTCACTTGTGTGAAAATAAAACTATGCATTTATAACCACGATTTTTGCGAACTTTAACCCATTCATCGTTAATTTGAATATTTCGTTTAATTGTAAGGTTACGTGTAGTTTTATCATTTTTTCAATCCATATACTGTTTTTGAATACGCTATAGAATATGTTTTACTCTACATCTGAATTACTATAAATCAATTGATAAAGGGCTCCCCACTGTTTACATAGTAGACCTTCATACTAGTCCAGATCAGAAAATCAAATTAATTTTTTGTTATTAATTTTTAAAAATAATATAAAAATATATATTTGGCTCTTAGAAATAGTAATTTCAACCATATCAGATTTTTGAATCGACCCTCTGCAATAATCAAATTTGCCCTCCTAAAATATCCATATTGAAATTCCGGGATAATCATGTCCACTCTTTGAAATGGTCGAATCGATCAATCCGAGCTGATAGAATCGACGGTATTGAGATGATCACAGCGGTGATCCGAGGTGTCCAAATCGACCCTTCACAATGACCAGGTTTACCCTTTGAGAAAATCGAATCGACCATCTGAGACGATCGAGTGGTCTGTCTGAGACAATCATATCAACCCTTTAGCATGATCAGGTCAGCTTTCTTGAGATGACCGAGTCGACCATCCGAAATGATCGGGTCGACACTTTGAGATGATCGATTTGAACCTCTTGTTTCAACCTTCCAGAGATAGTCGCTTTAGCCATATTCAAGGGCTGTCCTATAGTTGACCCTGCAATAGGGTCGGTCTGCACATCTATATGGCTAAACAGACCTTCCATTTTTCTCCGTGTATCTCGCGTTATGCTGAAAATAGGAATTTTTGTTGGAATATACCGACAAAATGCACACATAGAAACACACTGGCAAACAGAGATATTCAGCATCCGGGATTCTTGGCAAAAATATAGCTCGCAGTTGAGTGCAGACTTCTGTCAACTTTAAGGGGCCAATAACCTGAAGAGAGTAAGGCTCATTTAGTTCGGTGTGATCCGTGAAGCTAAAAACCCACGGGCGTAAACAGTTTTGGCTGAACATCGTGCATTTTTCTATTCAGTTCTATTCAGTGACATATACATACGATTATAAAGTACACTTCTTCATACACATACACAGTGATTTTATAAAAATTCAGTAGCGTCAATATGGGAAAACAACATTGTGCATGGACTAGCCACGCAAGAAAAGTATTGCATACTTTTTATAGCCATTGTCCTTTTATTCTTACAATACACATATTTTAAACGTGAATTTTATGTGTTTCTAATGAATTCTCCAACAGGTTATAGGCAAAGCGCCTAGGTTATAAACAATTAAATACAGTGACACAAAAGATATTGATGTATTGGATACAGCGACATAAAGTGGCATAAAGTGAAAATAAACATCAAGTGTGTGAAAAGTTGTTAATATTTCTTCACGGAAGTGCACCAGGAATAAAAACGGCTAATTTTTTACCTACACATGTACAGAAGTTGAATGGTGAGAACTATTCTATATGGAGCTAGAAAATAGAGTTGCTGCTTCTAAGGGAATGGCAGTGAATCGTGCATGGTCGAAAAGGGTTGATCAGGCACGTGCAATAATCGGTCTACTCGTTGAAGATAATCAGTTACTTCACATGCAAGGAGCGACCAGTGCGCGTGAAGCTTGGGAAAAATTTAAGGAACATCACCAAAAGGCGACGCTTTCTAATATGATATTTTTGTATACAAGAATATTCAGACTTCGTTTAGCAGAAGTTGGTTAATTAGAGAACCATGTAGGTGAAATGTTGACGCTAACGAACATGCTGGCAGCTTTAGGAGAGAAGTAAAGGGACAAATTAAAAGCTTCGCTTTTACTGAGCAGCCAACCGGACTCATGCAGTGGATTAATCAAAAGTTTAGAGAGCAGAAGCAAGACGGATTTTACTCTAAATTTTGTTGAAGGAAGAGTGATTGACGAATACAAAAGACGTAAGGAACGCCAAGGATTCGAAAGCAGCAGCGAAGCAGCATTAAAAACTGTGGATAGAAAACTAAATCAGGATGGAGGACAAAAGGAAAAGGAATGTTTTTTTTTGTAAGAAAACAGGATACGTCAAGAAAGAATGCTTCCAATACAAAAAATGGAAAGCAGGAAAAGATAAACAGGAAAAGACGAATAAAGTTACAGAGCTTCAGAAGTCTTTGGACACATGTTGTTTTATGGCAAGTGGAAATAAAGATACTGAAGCGCCAGAGAGGATTCTCGGAGAAATATGCTTCAATGCTAACCCGAATAAAGCAATCAAAATTTTTAGTTCATAGCCAATGGAACAACGTACCACATGTCCAGGTTAAGGAACTTTTTCACAGACTTCAACCCAGACGTGAAAGGCTATGTAGAGTTGATGGACAGCAAAATAAGGAGCGAAGTTAAGAACATGGGCTCAGGAATTTTTAAATGTATTATCGACGGCCTGGTACATTAAGTAAACGTAAGAAACATGCTTTATGTCCCGACTTTCAGATCAGATTTAATATCAGTGAAAAAATTATCGCAAGGAGGATTTGAACTCAACATCAAGGGCGACAACTGTAAAATCATCAGAGGAGGTAAAGTCCTAGACCCAAACGCACTTAATGATTTGATCGGAAAGGAGCTGGCTGCGGGCATACCGATGAGCAACTGTGGCAGTCAAGAGATATGGGAGTGCTGAGTAAAGAGAAAGATGGCTAAACAACCTTTTCCAAAGGAAAGTGCAAAAACAAACTTCTGGAAGAAAAAGGTACGACATGACAATCACAGACGAATACTCGAGATTTACGAGAGTACACTCCTTGGAAATCAACAATGAGGCAATTACTTTCATTAAGCAATTCACAGAAATGACTAAGACGCAGGTCAACAAAATCCTGAAGTGTATAAAATCGGATCAAGGAAGAGAGTATTTGAATACAGGCTTACAGGACTATTTGAAAGACAGGAATTAAAGTGCAGTATACAGCCAAATATTAGCCCCAGCAGAATGAAGCAGCCGAACGAAAAAACATACCACTGCTGGAAATAGCAAGATGCATGTTGTTAGATACTAACTTGGAGAAAAAGTACTGGGCAGAGGCCGTCAATACAGTAAATTATCTACCAAATCGATTACCTACTAGGACTACAGGAAGAATACCATACAAGGTATGGCACATCAGAATCTGATTAAATCCCAGAAATATTATTTATCTGAAGTTAGATAAAAACGTGGCAAACAATTGACAACTACAATTATCCGACGACAAATAATTTTTATTCTCTTCGTGATAAAAATTATCTGCCGTCGGATAATTGTAATTTTCAATTTTTTGCACTGTTTTTATCCAACTTCAGATAAATAATATCTCGGAGATTTTCTGAGAAACCCGACGTCGGAAGCCTGCTCGTATTCGGCTGTGAAGCGTTCGTATAAATCCCGAAGAAAAACGTAGGAAGTTAGGCGACAAAGCAGAAGAATATATATTCTTCGGATAATCGGAAGAGTCGAGAGCATTTCAACTGATTGACAAAAGAACTGATATGATAAAAATTATACGAGACGTTATCTTTCTCGAGAAGTTGGATCATCAAGTTTCAAGTGATTCAGGGTGTGCAAATGTTGATCATCTACTCAAAAGGAATGTCTAGGAGTTCCAAGATTTCAACGAAGAAGGGAAAAAATCTGCCGACTCCAGCTTGGAAGATAATGATTCTATTCTGGAAAGCAATGCAGGACTATCCGTGGTCAGGAAGTCTGAGAGAATGAACAATGGTGTGCCACCAGATAGGTATATGGGAATCTCAAAACTGATTATTCTCTTAAGTGAAGATCAAAGAAGCAGAAACAAGGTGTTATTAAGAACTGATAAGGGTAATTGGATGAAGAAATTGACTCTCTTTATTAAAGAATGAGATACGGGACATCGTACCAGAACCAAAGGATGCTAATATAGTTACCTGCAAATGGGTCTTTAGAACTAAGCAGAACGCCGATGGAACGGTGGACAGATATGAAGCGAGGCTCGTAGCACGAAGTTTCTCACAGAAATACGGTACGTACTACGACGAAGTTTTTGCACCTGTAGTGAGACAAACGACATTCAAGGTGCTGCTTGCATTTTCGGGTAAAAGGGAACTATTTATCAAACATTTCGTTGACAAAATAGCTTTTCTCAGTGGAGAATTGAAAGAAACAATATGCCTGAAAAAGCCAGAAGGATACGAGGAAGCAGAAGCGGAAGGACTAGTTTGCAAACTGAAAAAAGGACTCTATGGACTAGGACAAGCTGCAAAAATTTGGTATGAAAAGTTAAATAGTATCTTGGACGATAATGATTTTTTGCAAAGTAAAGTAGATCCGTGTCTACAAGTGGAGAAAATTGAAAAAGAAGAAAGTAATGAAATTGTCCACTTGGACAATTTTCTAATTGCTTCAAGAAAAATTAAAGAAATTGATGGAACAGCTGATTTTTTGAAAATCAACTTCAACTAATTGGATTTGGGAATTTTGAAAAGATATCTTGGCATCGGAATACGAAAAAATGGTGAAGAATTTTATTGCATCAAACGAAAAAAAACATCGTGACTACTTTAAGTAGATTTGGATTAGAAGAAGCAAAAGCGTCAAATATAGCTTTGGATACGGGATATCTGAAGAACAGGCAAAGTCAACCTCTGATAGAGAAAAATGAAAAGTAACAAAAACCTATTAGAGAATTGTTATGCATAGCAGTAAGCACAAGAACCGATATAGCTGCAAGTGTAACAATACTCAGTTAATACAATAAGCAACCCACAACAGCTGACTGGACGGAGGTGAAAGGATTTGCCGATACCTGTAGGAGCCCAGGGATTACGAGACGGCACTATGTCACTGTGGCAAAGAAATGGGTTTAATTGATTATGTAGACGCATCCTGGGCAGAAAGCCGAAATGAAAGAAAATCAAACAGTGGTTACCTGTTCAAGTTTCTAAATGCCAACATCAGCTGGGGATGTAGCAAGCAGATGTGCGTCGCTCTCCCATAAATAGAGGCCAAATATATCACGCTAACGCAAGCATGCCAAGAAGCCTTATGGATTTACAGAAATCTGGAGGATTTCGCACGTAAAAAACAGAAGACAAAAGTCATCTACGAGGACAACCGAAGTTGTTCGTACATGATTTGTTACAAAAAAGTTAAGCCGTAGAATGAAACAAATACTTAAGCGTCGAATTCCATTTCATTAAGGATCTGAAGGAGAAACAAGTAGTCAACTTTATTTAATGTCCAACAAACGAAATGATCGCGGATATACTCACAAAACCTCTAAACAAAATTAAACTAATGTTTATGACTCAGGAATGCGGATTGAAGGTAAAGTAATAATGCAATATTGTCGTTGAAGAAGGATGTTGCAATACACCCATAACATGTCCACTTACAAACACACTAGCAAACGGAGAAATTTAACATCCAGGATACTTGGGAAAATCTAGCCAGCAGTTATTTACAGACTTCTGTCAACTTTAAGGGATCAATAGCCTGAAGCGAGTATGGTCTATTCAGTTCGGTGTAATCCGTCAATTATTGTTTTTTTTTTCATCGGGTTGAAAGTAGCTTTTCTACACTATTTAAAACCATGTAGAAGAAAAATTGGGCTGGAAATAATTTCATGGTCGAATTGAGATTTTTACGCTCGAGTCAGAAAAAATGATTTTCACGAAGGTGTCTGTCTGTCTGTAGTAGTAGGTCGTAGGCACGATAACATTCCAAAAAATAATCAGATTAGATTGAGCTTCAGCTCGTTGTTCCAGGGCCTGAAATGTAAGGACGAGTTCGTTAGCCAGCGATTTTGGATTAAAAAAAAAAAAAAAAATTCAAAAAGTTAGGGAAACTTCAAAATTTTTGAAAACATTTGAAAAAAATTATCCTATGGACGGCTATTTTCAGCACTTGAAAATTCGAACAATTTATCCCCGAAACTTTATTTGATAGAAAGAAAATTATCACAGTTATAGCATTTTGAAAATTTAAAAAAAAAACTAAAATGAACATTTTTAGCAAAACAACGTACGATATGAGAAAAAAGTCAAGAGAAGAAAAACGTTGCTTTTTTGGAGCGCTACAAGATTATTATAACAATTTTTTGAATTATCATGAAAAATCGAAAATTCAAATTTTGACCCCACAAAACATAATGCAAAAAAAAAATTAAAAATTCCCTTCTGTGGTCAAACCAAGCTAGATACGAAAAAAGATGACGAGAAAAAAATTATCCATCCAAAAATTTCTACAAATTTTTTGTGAATAAATTTTTTATGGGACGCGTAGTTTTTGGTTTAATCATGAAAAATAACATTAACAATGAAACAATTATATTGTTGAGGAAAAAAACTGATTAACAAAAGCTGTTTACTCAAGAAAGATCTACAAATTTGTTATGAATCAGATTTTCATAAGATGCTTTTTTTTGTTTAAATGATAAAAATGACATAAAAATAAACAAATTAAGTTTTTGGGGAAACGATAGAAAGTGCAATGAAATGTTAATTAACATACCTGTTCTTCTATGGGATTGTTCAAGCAGGGTAATAGTCAGCTGACTACTCCTAACTGAGGTAAACTTTCCGTGATTACATGCCTGTAACTTGCTGCTTCTAGCGGAGTTCATCAGAGATATCTACGATTCACCATGGTAAGTTTACCCCAGTCGCAGTTACCCTGCTGGTGGTTATACCACTTCGCACATTACCTGCAACATTTCTTACCCCCAGTTTTTTCTGTGCGATTCATTTTTTAAATTTTAACTCAAAAATTATAGATTCTTTTTCCATAAATCTTAATATTGCACATTTTATACTCAATTAGTTATATATTTCATTAGCTGCACATAGCAGAAATTTAATTTTGAAACACTGTAAGCTATAATGAACAATTTAAAACAATCCTTTTGGCATTTAAAAAGGTTCAGATACATCAAGTGGAAACTAGAAACTCGTATTTCGTAGAGGAGTGTCGGAAACAGCAAACAGGAGAACCCAATAGAACTAATAAAAATTCCAATTCCCAACCATCCGAAACGTAAAATCAAATACCATTCCGTTTCTTATATTTCTTCCTTGTACTTACTCGAAGACTCAACAAGAATTTAAAATTGAAGCCAGTTTGTGTACAAAATTAGGCAAATCTTGTATATGTATTTAACAATTTATTTCAAAATACATGTAGACCAACAAAAATTACTGAAAATTTTCGCCTGAAATTTTATGATTTAAGAAAATTCGTAATAAAATTTTCTTATATTGGACATATTTATTTCTTTATGCGATGAAATAATCCTTGATTGACGCAGAGTAAAATTGCATTTGACATTAAATTTTCGTTGACATTCGAATTGTTTTTTTAATTACCAGATAACGCCTTGTAAATTATGACAATAAATTATTAACGCCCCATGCGTCACTGGTGGCGTGTTTCTTTTGCACC
>CAKNXH010034683.1:0-10341 GCA_932178445.1 Andricus quercusramuli | reverse complement strand
TTTGCTATGAGCTGTAAAAGAAAGAGACCCCCGTTTTCTATGTGATATAGTTATAGGTATTAAGGAATTTAATATAAAAACAATCGTTTCAAGTTACATAGAATTCAGAGAATTATTTTCAAAATGGTGTCATGTTACATGTATTACTGAGAAAATGACGCAATGTTACATGCTTTTTATGCAAGTTCGAACAAGTTTCGCTTGTACACGTCACGCAAATTGCGGAAGTTGGTGATATGCGTCTCATATTCAAACCCATCATCCCTTTAACCAATGCAGCTTATGTGATATTATAATTATAATTGTACCAGGAATTTTTAACATAAACAAAGGTGTCATATTACATTACAATCATAAGGAAAGAACCGTTTTTTATCATGCACAATTCTAAGAAATTATGATTAATACCCTAAAGAATGTATAACAATAACAATATCAGAGCTATATAAACCCCGCACAGCCCTTAGCCTTTTCAGTTGAACATCAGCATATATGCAGAACACTAAGAAGCATATAGAGCTTAAGATTCGAATCGAATTATTTTTAAAAAACATTCAAGAATTGAAACAGTTAATAAAAGTTTGTTCTAACGTTCATGATATATCAAAAAAATTAAAAAACTTAGAACTAAGTGACGTGAATGTTTCTAAAGATTAATTAAAAAGTTTTAAAATAAAATTTAAAACTTATATTGTGAAGTGAAGAATCTTTTGAAGAATAAAGAAATGGACTTTACTAAACTCAATGCTGCTAGCTGCGTGCGAGATTTTCTTCCGATCAAGAAGTTGAAGGAACTGGAAGTGAATAAAAGCCTGCAGATCACAGATGTCAGAAAAGCAGCAACTAAATTTGGCGTGAGAATTGTCATAGACATCGAAAATAATTATACAGTGTACCTTCCTGGAAGACTGCAGAAACTTTTTTCTGAAGAGCAAGACTTATTCAATCAATTTCAACAATCGTGCAGTTCAAAGCAGTTGTTCATGAAATATTTTGGAGGACAGTGCAACGAGATCAAATTTTCAGAGAGTGCTTAAGCTCTTAAGATTTCATTTAAGACACTGCTATGTCTTATACACCGCAAAATCTGTTGATTTTTGCAAAAACTTATAATTTAGATCCATCTTTTACGAAACAAATAATTGTTGATGCAGAATTAACAAGTGATAAAAATTTAATGCCAACTGTGAATCTGACAAGCAGTCACCCCAGAACGTGCATTTCTCTACAACCCGATGAATGGAAACAGCTTCAAAGTTATTTTAAATATATATCATTATATTTAAATGGACACTATGCGCAATTAAATAGGGAAAGAAGAATTGATTTTTCAAATTTTCGATTAAATTTTGTAATGAAAAATGATGATTATTTGGTAACACTGGAACGAGTAGAAAAATCAACTAGATCGCATTATCCATTCTCAATAAGGAAGACAACATTCAGCATCCTCAACGAAGTTGTTCTCTGTGTGAATCAGCATCTACATCATCTAGTACACACACCGCTTAGAAGAGTGAAAGACTCTATTGTTGAAATTGTCGCGCAAGTGATTTCTGGTGAAGTGAAATCACCGAATATTGAGAGTGTTGCATTATATGTGAAAACACATCATGAAAGTTTACTAAAAAATGTTTAAAAAAAAAAGACCATGTTCTATGCATTCTGATAAATTGTTTTTAGAATTGATTACTTTTCACTTAAAAAGTATTTCTGCAGAAATTGTTACCCGTACAGAAATTTCGGCGTGGCGCGGGTCGGGCCCAGATGTGGCAGAATGTGGGCCCAGTCGGGCAATCCTTCCAGCGCCAGATTCGAAATGAAACGCCTAGCCTGATCAGGGCCAGACTGGGCATCCATAAGGACGGTCGAATCTGGCCCAGAGCAGCGCCCTTTTATTTTTTTATGTTTAGCCATACTATTATCTAAATTTTCTTGCAGTAATAAATAAACAACAAATTGAGAACTTTATACTTTATTAAAAAATATTAGAAAATCAAAACAGAACATTTTTCATATTTTTCAGTCCAACTTAACATAAATTAAACAGGTGTTCAGCATTTTGCAGTCCTGTTCATGCAACAAAGACTAGCAAAGTGAGGTTATGACACTGAAAATTCTAAAGTAACTATCCGTACCTTTGCAATACACTAATGTTGTAGATAGAAATTGTCTCAATTATCACAATAATAGTATACTGAAGAATGTTGGATCGGTTAAATATTCAAGCGTTATTTGTGCAACAAGCAAAACAAAAATTTGTTCAAATTAAGTGAACTTTCTCGATTGCACTGTCGGAAATTTGAAAGAGAGAAAGTACCAATTAAGACGTACTTACACGAACGTTTCACTGTCGTTGAAAGGTTTATTTTGCTCATAGGTTCATTGTAAACTTATTTTCGTGTAGCAGGTTGCACTAGAATTATTAGCATAATTAATTAACATAAACTTAAGCGAATGAATCACATGGCTACACGTGGCTTTGCTGTCTACCCTTGTACAAAGTTGCCTTCTTTTCCAAACAATCGAAAGGAAGAGTTTGTGAAATCACAAACAAAACCTCTGCTAACGTTCCTACTTTTAAATTAATGTTTATATAGCTTTCTCAAGTTATTATTCTCAATTTATTTTGGGGTTAGGTTTGCTCGACCGATTTTAATAGATCTACTTTCCTTCATCCTCATTGCGCACTAGGGAATGACAGCAATGGACCTATATTTCCGTACCCGCAAGGTACTTTTTGTTTTTGGCATTTTAATTATTTTTGAAATCACATTACACTCAAAACCGAACCGTATTGTGGAAAATATAAAATAAAACATCAGATATATCAGGCGGTCGGCACAGCAGATGGCGCTGCAATTTACAGCTGGTATTTTCTCGATACGTGGTTCCGACCCGAACCACAAGAGTAGCCATGCGACAGCCACAATGTGGCAAACCCGATCGGGGCCACATCGGAAATCGGGACAAAATTGGGCAATTTCTGCACGGGTAATTACACTTTACCTCAACATCTCAAAGCAGCTGAAAACTTTTTATGTTCAAAAAGAAAAGCTTCTTGATTATACATTTTTGTGTTTGTTTGTATATAGTTCAACGATGAAAAAATCACTTCGATAATGATTTATATACGTTTTTTGTAATGGTAGAAAAAATAGCATTATTTTTTCAATAAACAAAAAACGAAAATTCTAAACTAATATGTTTTCCTTGTGTTTATTTATTTTAGTAATAATTTTAAAAAATATATAATAAGAATAATAATAAGGAATCGATGGGTTTTAATAATAATAATAACAACATATAAGATTAAAAATATCTTTATTGAAAAATAACTTAGTCTTAATACATTTTGCAATATTTTACAAGTCAGACTTATTTACCCAGCTATTATGAGAATCATCGAAACCTAACCATTTTACAAATATCTTATTCTTGCTTCTTTTTATTATTTTTTCAACAAGATAGATATCAGAAGTTTTTACTTTAAGTAACTCTTCTTCGTAAAAACAACCCATAATAGGTTTATCTTGATAATCTTTAAGCTTGTATGCGACAGGTATAGTATTTTTTATTTCGCTTACTGTAAATATTTCAGCAGTCCAGTTCGGTGTATAACCTTTTTCGAAAACATGTTTAAACTTACTTATTCGAACCTTTTCATCAACTTTAAACTTTGATTTCAGGTTCACATTTTTAATTTGAAATCTCTTGTACACATTCAGCAATAACCTTTTTTCATGTTTAATTGTAACATCTTTTGGTTTCATTCCGATAGTTCGATGCTTATCATTATTGTAAGAAGACACTAAATTAGATAAAATATTCAGCCATTCATAATTTCCTTGCAGACTGAAGTGCTTCCACATTTTGTTCTTCAAAGTTCTATTAAATCGCTCACAGATTGATGCCTTTAAATTACTATAAGTGGAGTACAAATTAATTCTATATTCTTTCATAAGATTTTGAAAATGAGAGTTGTAAAATTCTTTTCCTCTATCCACTTGTAAATTCTTAGGTATACGTTTTCCTATGAGAACAGACTTCATTGCAGCAGTAACGTCTTCACCTTTCTTAGATTTCACAGGAACAGCCCAAGCAAATTTTAAAAATACATCGATAATGGTCAATATGTATCTGTAATTATTATTCTCTCGTTCATATGGTTGCATTTCCACAATATCAGCTTGCCAACTTTCATCTATTTTTCGAATATCAACATGTAGTTTCTGCGTGCCATTTTATGAAGCTCGTTCACCAAAGCTCGTCTTTTCACCTCCATTTTCAAGTACGCTCAGTCTGGCATCCAATTGAGAAATGACTGTAGAATTACGATACACCAGTTCTTGTTTTGTATCAACATCAACTTGCAATTTTTTTAAATTTTTATTTACAGAACTCTCTAGAACTTCAATCATCATATTATTATTAACTATTTCGGTTCGTAAAGAAGCTATAACTTCATACAGGGTGTTGGTTTCATGTAGTAATAAATTTTGCATAAGATATAAATTGACTGCATCACTTTGATCTTCAGCTTCAGCGACATTACATAACCTTTTTTTATCTATATTATAATGACCCTCAGGTGTAATCTTGAATCCAATTCCCGGAGGACCGCTACTCATAGACTTAGCTCGTTTTAAATGACGTCCGAATACGTCGAGACTCATCGTAAGAATGACATAAATTTTTCGAAACGTTGTTTAATATATAATTCCATCTTCACGTAATTCTTGAATGATTGATATAATTTCGTTTGTATGACTACGATTTCCAGCTGCTTGGGAAGCTAAAAGTAATCGAAGTCTATCTATTAACTCATTGGGATCGTCCCAGTAAATATAATCCTTCGGTTTTTCCTTCTCATCAACAACCATGTACTGTGGAATTACACCGCTTCCAGTAGAAGAGTTCTTCTTACTTTGTTGTTTTTTTACAGATTTTGGAGATGAAGAAGATACAACATTTTCTATAAAATTTTTAAATTTAAAAGTCTTATTCTGACGTACAGCCTCATTTCTACTGTAATGTTTTCGATGCGCATTTGTTGTATTTATAATTTTACGATAATTTTCAAAATCATTTCCACTTACATAGCTTTCTTTAGGTACTTTCTTGAAGAGGAGTTCAAGTAAGCCTTTAGTTTGAAGTAAATGTAAATCACCTACATTGATATAGTTTCCATCAAAACTTATCGGTGAATCTCCAATCATTAATCTGCCTTTTGATAGTTTTCGCACGCCATACACATTATCCATAACTTTATTTCTCTCCCCTAACAATATGAGATATTTGTTCACAATATCGTTTTGTGAAGTGTTAATTGTTGATTCAAAATCTTCTGAATTATTAGCTGTTTTGTATGAATTTTCACCAATATCCATTTCATCATCATCAAAATCATCATAGTTATATTTTTTTTCATCCCTTGAATCATCCTCGTATTTATTTTTCACCTCTTTCTTCTCTGTTATCGAATCCAATTCCTTAACAATCTTAAACCCGTTAACTATTTTCTCAAGTGGTGAAACAATCGGTTTAAATGTATTGTTTAAATTGATTTCAGCACTTTCTTTTCCTAATTTCAATATTTTATGTTTATTTCGAATCGATTCACTAGCTCTTGTGATTTCATGTAAAATATCTCTTTGCTTGAGATAATTCTCTTTTCGTGATGACATGTTGATGCCACTGAGTTAGAAATGCTACTACTTTTATCTGATAATTATAAACCTTATATAAGATTTACTTGTCCACGTTTATGAAACAATCAAATCCTTTTCTATATCTACCACAATTTAATTCACTATCTTTATTGATCACAATAAATCCATGTTTATGGTTTTTCCAGCATGCTATACATAATTCTCTAAACTGTGCATAAGACATGTCTGTATTAACATGATCATTATATATATGCTTAAGATTCATCTCATCTTGATTAAATAGTATTAACAAATTAAAGTTATCACGTACTAGATGTTTAGGAATGCGTGCATACGTTTGACACAGGTAGAAACAGTCAACGTCTCGGTGTCTACCCATGGAAAAGAAGGCTTTTATATTATCCTGCTTCTCGCATGCAACGTCATCGAATACGAATATTGAATTGGATTTTGCTTCATTCGGTGTGATCACCTCTTCATGCTCATTAAATGGAAAGTACTCAACGCCATCTACAGACTGCAGAACCGTTTCTAAGAACTTATATTTTGGTTGATTTAACGACTTTGAGTAAACATATACGTTCTCAAATCTCAATCCATTTGGATGTGTTATTAGAGCAAGAAGGACGTTAGTTTTCCCACAATTGGATGGTCCACAAAATACAGCTCGCACACTATCTGGTAGTAAATCACCATGTCGTTTCTTTTCTCCTGTATTATGCGGCTGTGCAAGTACATCAAAGTTTAAAATTGGTAATTTCATTGACTGTGTTTTAAACTCCATAACGTTCAAGCTACGACTGACATAAAACTATAAATAAAACGTTTATATAGATTAACGCTTAGTCGTAAACTTAAAGTCATACTGATATGATCGTACACGTAGAGAAAAAGAAAGCTAAAGTCAGTCGTCAAAGGACCCTGAAAGAGGCAACACGCGGTAACGGTTTAATTAACAGAGTAATTAATAGTCTGCCAATAGAATTGCATCTGCCTGGTTATCAATATTGTGGACCAGGCACAAAGTTGTCAAAACGCATTGCGCGAGGTGATCCAGGAATTAATCCCCTGGACGCAGCTTGTAAGCAGCACGATATCGCCTATTTACAGAATAGAGAAAACGTTGGAGTGAGGAACGCTGCAGACGAGGTGCTAGCTGAGAAAGCTTTTAATCGTGTGTTAGCTAAAGACGCGCACATCGGTGAAAAAGCTGCTGCGTTGGCTATAGCGAGCGCAATGAAAGTAAAAGCGAAGTTCGGTATGGGGCTGAAAGAGAAAAGGAAGAATAAGACCATTTTTTCATTAAATAAAATTGTTAGGGCAGCCAAGAAATCTATGATATCCAGCCCAGATGCGCGAAAAGTGATTAGCTCTGCCTTGAAAGGTGCGCGTGAAGCTGGAAAAAAAGCTGGTGGAAAAAAAAAATTTTTCAAAGAGCCTCGCATCATAGCTGTACCATCTAAAATTGGTGGCTTTCTTCCCTTTCTCATACCTATGTTTGCAGGTCTCAGTGCCACAGGGGCGTTAGCCGGTGGAGCTGCGGGTATAACCAAAGCTATTAATGATGCAAGCGCTGCTAAGCGAGAGCTTGAAGAAAGTAAACGTCATAATAAAACAATTGAAGCAATAGCTATAGGAAAGGGTTTATATCTTAAACCTTACAAGCAAGGTTTAGGACTACATTTAAAGAAAAAAAATGTGAAAAAAACTTCGAAGAAAAAAATTTTGAAAAAAACTTTGAAGAAAAAATTTTTGAAAGAAAACTTGAAAAAAAAAAGATCAATCAAAAAACTAATTTTTAAGCTACCACGTAGAGCGTTAACCGATTTCGATTTATTCAAATACGCGAAATCCATAAAAATTCCGTATTTCCGTGGAGTTTTTATGCGAAATGACTTACCAGCACGCGGTCCTCATAAACGTGAATCGGCTATTGTTAATCTCGACAGTAAAGACGGCCCGGGTACACATTGGGTGGCCTATAGAAAAATCGGTAACGAAGTCATTTACTTTGATAGCTTCGGGAATCTTCGACCACCCTCGGAACTTATGAAATATCTCGGTGTTGGTAGCGTAAAATATAATCATGAAATATATCAAAATTATGACACGTTTGTATGCGGACATTTATGTCTCAAATTTCTATGTGATCAACTGAGATCGCGAAGTATGTACAATCTATATAAGAAAGTATATTAATTATCTCAAGTCAGTCAAATCTTTACCGTCATGAACGATACATCATCATTTACTTTGACTTTATCGGGAACTTCGTCTACACTAGAAACGCAATATTTTCCACCAATCGAACTTTTACCTAATCACAATTACGCTCTTGGACTTGTAGAATTTCTAACCTTCAATTCGATTCCGAACATAGATGCCGGTGAAAATGTGTTTTACGCAGGTGAGGAAGAAATTGTTATACCTATAGGTAGTTATGAAATAGAGGATATTCATAAATATCTTGAAAGTGTTTTAATAAAAAAGGGTATTGATATTAATATTCAACCGAATAGAAATACATTGTGCAGTGAAATAATTTGTAACAGAGACATAAATTTTAAACCAAAAAATTCGATAGGTCGTCTTTTAGGTTTCAATTCACGTATATTGACAGCTAATCAGATTCATATATCTGATCAACCAGTATCTATAATCAAAATAAACTCCCTGCGAATTGAGTGTAACATTACCACAGGAGCGTACATTAATGATCATAGGGTGCATACTATTCATGAATTTTTTCCCTCTGTTCCGTCAGGATATAAGATAATAGAAGTTCCGTCACACGTCATTTATCTTCCAGTCGCCGTTAAAACCATAGATTACATTCAATTACGAATAGTTGATCAAGACGGACAATTGGTTAATTTTCGCGGGGAAGTTATAACAATAAGATTACATATTAAATCAACGCGGTAAAAGAAATGGGAATTGTATATAATAGGAGAGTTGGTTACAGTTATAACAGTAGTGTAACATGTCACAATCAGATCAGTCGCAAACGTACTCTCAAAGCGATAACACGTCAAAACGTGCTATTTCTACGAAGCCTACATCTCAAGCTCAGACCACACAGTTCAAAGAGCAGAGAAGGGAGAGACGTAAAAGATTAAAGAGAATAAAATTATTTTGCTCTTGTGTTTGTGTATTTGTATATCGTAGTATTATTCAGTGTCATGGAAGAGGAAATTTTAAATATTGAGACACCTATTGTCTTTGATGAATCTATCGCTCATTGCGAAGGACATGCCCACCAGCCTTACACCTCATCAACATTCAATAATAGTGATGAAATTCGAATCGCTGTGCAACATCAAGATCTCTGTTTACTTCCTCAAAAAAGTTCGCTTCATGTAAACGGACAATTGTTGCAGTCAGATGGAACTCCAGTGGTTAGAACGGTTTTAGTTAATAACGCTATTTGTCATTTGTTCGAAGAAGCAAGATATGAAATAAACGCAATTGAAATTGATAGAATAAAAAATCTTGGTCTCACAACTCTCATGAAAAATTATGTATCTTTAGATCCTAGTCAAAGCAGAATGATGGAGAACGCTGGTTGGCTTGATTTTTCTGCTGCTAATGATGATAATAAAAAGACATTAACTGATGCAGCTGGTTATTTTGATATTATCATTCCACTTGGGATGATTTTTGGTTTTGCTGAAGATTATCATAAAATCGTTGTTAACGCTAAACATGAACTAATTTTAGTGAGATCAAAAAGCGATGCGAACGCAATTTTACAAACAGCCCCCAATGAAGTATATAAAATTTCAATTAATAGAGTAGAATGGTTATTACCGTACGTGAAACTGTCAGATCAACGAAAAATGAAACTTCTTAAATGTATCGAAAGAGATCCTTCTATTTCGATGAGTTTTCGTACGTGGGAATTATATGAGTTTCCCCTACTACCGACAACTTCAAAACATATTTGGACCGTAAAAACATCAACTCAATTGGAGAAACCTAGATATATTATATTAGGGTTTCAGACAAACAGAAAGAATAACGTAGGTGTAAACTCCAGTTATTTTGATCACTGCAACATTAGTGATATCAAATTGTTTTTGAATTCTCAATCTTATCCGTACTGCAATATGAATCTTGATATTGAAAAGAATCAGTATGCTCTACTCTATGAAATGTATGCCAATTTTCAAGCTATGTATTATGGGAAAGAACCGCATCCGTTGCTCACGAAAAGTGAGTTTCTTAAATATGCTCCACTCACGGTCATTGATTGTTCAAAACAGAATGAATCTCTCAAGTTTGGACCGGTTGACATTCGACTTGAGTTCGAAGCTCGAGTAAACTTTGCTGCTCAAACTTCCGCATATTGCTTAATTTTACATGATCGCATAGTTGAATACACCCCAATAAGTGGATCGGTGAAAAAATTGGTATAAAATCGTTGTAATTGAACTTATTTAGTTAGTTTCACTTAGAATGGAGTACGTGGTGGACGCTCAAGGATTTGAGCTGTCAAGTAATGAATTTGTGTTAAAAGAATTAGCTATATTTCCAATAAATGAGCATTCTGTAAAACCTTTTAGTTTTCTCTTTCAATCTCCTTGTGAATGGAGCAGCTTATCTGCGAAATGTAAAAAAAGTAACACCTGGCTGAAATACAGTTTTCACGGTATTCCGTGGGAATGTG
>CAKNXH010034681.1:0-11527 GCA_932178445.1 Andricus quercusramuli | reverse complement strand
ATAAATGTGTTTTTTTTTTATAATATCCAAATTTCGTGAAATACCAGTAATTAATTCCAATGGTGTACTTGTATTCGTCTAAAAATTGTTTTACATAAGGATGATTGTGAATTTGTGAAAATTGAGTCTCACTTATTTGTTTTGCTGTAAATTTCTACAAATTTGTTATAGTCGTTTTAAGTGATAAGCTTATGAAAGCTAATAAATAAAGTAGTGAAATACAAGTGATTATAGAAATAATTATTATGTGTCTAAGACTTTAATTTGAACAAAAATAGTTGATCACTTTAATAATTGGTACCGTATAACTACATTTCTTATAGCAAAAATACGGTATATAAAATGGCTTATCTGAATAAAATAACATTAAGTACATCTTGAAAATGCATCGCTATAATGTTAGACTTTCTATAATTTTAGCCAATAGTACTGCTCTCTGATTTATGAATTTTCCGGTACCGTATACACAATGATTATTAGGTGTAATATAACTATAAGATTACAGTATTATTTTATAGCAAGAGTATTAGAGTACTGTGTACCAGATATTGTTCTCTGCTCTCGGTTTTGAAGCTTGGGACATTGTGAGACGAATTTAGCTTCGTAATTTCCTGAAGAATTGAAAAATCGAGACCGCGGTCGTTCGAGACTAACAACCGCGCGAAGACGAAATTTTAGACGCAGAGCCAAGAAATTGCACCCCCGCGCCGCTTTACAGCAGTGGCATAACTAAATTTTTTAGGACCTCGTTCAAAATACTCTTTTGGGTTCATTTGCAAGTACAAAGATCCAAATTTTGTACTTTCATTTGCTGCACAAAACAATAAGTAAAAATATTTGCATTTTTCACCCTTTTGCTAGTGAGTTAAGAGGATTCCTGGAAGCTATAGAGACTGTACTGCAATGCAGGGTCTCGCGGTATGGTGGTTACACCACTGCTTACCGGCCTGAGTAACGTTTCGACTTGAATCTTCGCTACACTGTAACAGAAACTCACTAATTTCAATGTAAAATTACAGATGTTTGACATAAAAAGCAGAAATTATGTCTCAGGTTTCAAAAATGTATGTTACGGTGACAAAATATACGATTAATAATGCGAAGAGCAAACGGTACGCGCAATAAACTGTTGTGTCTCCGGCTTTCGATAGAATGTGTTTTACACGTGTGCTTCTGGTGTTTTTAACGTTTTTAACCAGTGTCAAAGGTTAGTATAAATAAAATAAATGTATAAGTGTGGTGTGTATAAGTGTATAAGTTTATAGTTTAGTCGTTTTGCGAAAACTGAGGTTATTAAGAGGTAAGAAAATTTTGTATGCAACGATTATTTTGCCATAATTTAAACAATTCATAATACATAATTTAAACAGTATATATGTATGTATATTTGTTAGAACTGTCAGAAATTGTGGCAAAATAGACGTTCCAAACAAAATTTTCTTTCCTTTTACTGACCTCACTGTAAATATTGATGTACATTTTTCTCAATCTTCCCTTTGTATAAAATATTTGTAGACTCGTAACATAGTTACATTGAACTCCCTATAGGTTCGGAGCTGATGGTCCGAACCACGTGACCTGAGCGGGAGACACTGGCGCCACCAAGCCTGAGCTACCCGAACTAGGCGTCTACTTAGTTCAGTCTTGTGCAGTCTGTTCGTGCCTCCTGGCTACGCTTTAGTCTTTACGTGTTTTGTATTTTCTTGAGCCACGCTGCCATTGTCGGCCATTTTGTTGCCACACCCAGGACGCTGTCCTTTTGCCAAGAAGTTTGGTCTTGATACGAGTTGCCTTGTGAGGCTGCAGTGCTTTCCTGCGGCTACGCAAAGTCCGCTATTTTTCTTCGTCGTCATCGCCGCCTGATCGGCGCCATTCGAGCCTTTTGCTGCCTGCTGCTGTTTCGTTACGATGTAAAAGGTAGGCCTGGTTCTCCTTTCTCATCCCAGAGAGAGTATTGTTTATAATAAATTAAGGTAATTGTTCAATTTGACGGGTTCTGTTCAAAAAGGTTCTAAAGCATATGTAAATTGTTCAAAATGACTAAGAAAAGCAAGATAATAATAAAACAAAAGGGACAAAAAGGTTTTTGCAATTGTTTCATTAACTGAAGATATTCCAGATCGTTTCATGATGATAATCGGAATTGTTTCAAATACTAAGGCACTCCGACCCCTTTTTTAACTTTTCCACAAGCCACGTAACTGGTGTAAAAGTTGGGAAAGGGGTTGGGGTGTCTTAGAATTTGAAAAGATCCCGAATATCGTCAATCAGGTACATACTATTTCGCCAATTTTGACAATTAGAAACAATGTCCTGATGACAAAATTCTACCTGATTTTTGGCAAAGAAAAAAAAGTATATTTAGAGGTCCTTCAAGCCGATCTGTCCTGAAAACAAAAAATTCTTATTTTAAGTAAGTGAGCATCCCGCAGGCGCGGATCCAGCGGGGAATCCACGGCGGCTACCCCTCCCCCCTCCCTCCCTGCAAAAGCTTAGACTCGAATTTCTGAAATAAGATAATCGAACTTTACTATATACGATACTGAGAAGCGAATTTAGTCCTTGAATGAGTTTCTGAAGAGTTATTCAATATTATAAAAACTTCAAAATCATATGATGATGCGTTTTAGAAATGGATCAGTATTTTAATGAAATTAAAATTTGTTTATGTATTGAATAGTAATTCAATTAAAAGACTTGAATATCAATATATTCAATTATACATTATTTTAATTGTTTCTTTGAAGAGAAGTTGTTGAGCTGCCAAGCACGAAATACGTATTACAGAATTGCTACGAGAGTCTGGTTTCAAAGTTCCATGACTTTTCCAGGTCTACTTAGAAAAAATGCAGTCAATTGAAAAGTGACACATTATAATGCGCTTGACCCAACCAAATCTAAGCAACTGTAGATGATGCCACAATGCTGCCAATGTCGTAATCTTGCTGGAATTTTCCCGCGCTCGTCGAGATCGCTTAAATAGAAATGAATCACATCGTATCAATTTTGAAATACAGAGTTCGATATAATTCGATATAATTTGCTATAAGGGTTCCGCGGAAAATTTAAATTTACTTTTTAGTAAAAAAATATAGTGTAAAGAGAATGTTTCGAAAGATTTGAAAACAAATTTTGATGTATAAGTAACAATTTAACAATTATTCATTTCCAACGACTTGAAATTCAAATAATTCATATTCTAATTTAAAAAGTGTTCAATTTAAAAATTGTAATCTTCCAACTTTCGATTTTCCATCATTAAGAATTAAAATAATTTGCATTATAATTTTAAAAGTTTTCAATTTGACAATTGTCATCTTTCACCTTTTGATGTTTCTAACTTGAAATCCCTGAAATAATATAATTTTGAAGTTTTACAAATTTGTTGATTCATTCTTCACTTAAGGGAATCAAGAATGATAACGTGCATTTATAATTAATACCAATTTTAGAAGTAGAAATATTCGGAAAAATTTTTGGAGTAGAAAGGATCATTACGCGCTTCACAAAGAGTGGAAACAAATGCCTCTATTTTGCTGTTCAAAAATAATCTTTGAATAGTTTATTCTTGATATAGAAAATGTTATGTAGGTTTTTAATTATTTCTCGAAAACTAGAGGAAATCCCATTTTGATATTTACAGGGCTTGTTGAGGACATTGTGAGCTATCTGTATTAAACAACGAAGGAAATAAAAAGTGCGTTTTTTGCAGAAGTTCAGTTTTAACATTAGGTTTTCAAAAATCCAAGAAGTTTTGGAAATTTTGTTGTTCAAAAAATATTTTTTTTCAAAACTGCATCCTATCACAAATAATTGGAAAAATAGACCTTAATATAATTAAAATCATCCAAGTTATGAAATTGAAAAAAAAAGGACCACAATTTTCAATTTTGAATATCTGCTAAGACCGAATCCATTCCAAAGCAGACAGGGTACTAACTGCACTTCAAATAGCAGAATATCGATTGTACGTATTTCTCCGATTTGCAACAAAACAAAATTCCGAGCAGTTATGCGTATTTGAATTTTGTATTTCTTTTTCAAAATTCCCGACTTTTTCTTCGTTTCTTCAAACCTCTTGATCTATTTGAGATATTTATTGTGTTATTCTTGATTCTCATAGCGCTCGGGTCATCGTCTTCTTTCGAAATCCGCCGGAAAATTAAAAAAGATTGAAAATTAACAAAATGGCAGCGGTTTTCCTGAAAAAATTATAAATCGATTCTATTTTCTTAGAATCGAATCTTCTACTTTTTCTTGGAAACAATGAGTTAAAAGTTAAAAGTTTGCGCGTCTAAAAAAGTTATATGAAAAATGTCTTGTTCTTTTGCGATAATATCTTCCATAGTTTAAGAGAAAAATTTCAAAATTACATTTTTACGAAAAAAAAATTCTCCCGGCCTCAAAAATGGTTTAGCCAGCATGATGATAATAATATGCCTTTCTGCTATTAGTAGAAACATTTAAAAAATATTTGGTAGAATAAAACAGTGGGGTTTTCCTGAAATCTTTTTTATTTTTTTATTCAAATTTTGAAAACACCAAAAAAAATATTCTCTGGAAAACCCCACCTTTTTTATTCTACCAAATATTTTTGAAAAGTTTCTACTATAATAGAAGAAAGGCATCTTATCAGCAGCATGCTGGTTAAACCACTTTTGAGTCCGGTAGAATTTTTTTTCCCAAAAATGTAATTTTTGCATTTTTCTCGTAATCTATGGAAGATGTCGCAAAAGAACAAGAGATATTTTTCATATCATTTTTTTAGGTGTGCAAAATTTTATGTCAATATTTTTTCGTATCTGTCATTGTTTTCAAGAAAAAGTAGAACATCCGATATTGTAAGAAAAAAATTCTCCCGGCTACAAATTTATTTAGCGAGCATCGATCTTACGAGATATCTTCATCATCAAAGTACAAGTTCAAAAAAAATTGGCAAAAAATTTAAAGGTGGGTTTTTTGAGAAAATCGATTTTTAATTTTTTTCATAAAAAAACCTAATTTCCTCTAAAAAAATAACATACTTCGTCCTTGAGATTCTGATATTTCAAATGTAGTACCCTGTCTGATTTGAAGTGGATTCGGTCCTAAGTTTTTTTGATTTTTTCAAAATTTATATCAGGGTTTTTCTTTTAGCACCTTAAAGAACAAATACAAATGCTGCTTTAAATCTCTAACAATCGTTTGAAATTATACAAATCTTTTCAACTCTTTCAAATTGACTCGGGAAAATTAACAATTTGGAGAGAGGGTGGGGGGATGGCTGGGGATTCATCATCATTTGTTGGGTAGACACGCTAAACTTTTTTTTTATAAATTCGAATTTCATCAAATTTTCAAAGATGAGTGTTGTAATGCATTTTCAATCATAACTCTAGTGATGATAAAAAATATAAGACAAGCATGCAGTTGACTGCAAAATAAGACTTCTGAAAATTTGAGTAGAATTAACAATTTTATCAGTATGTATTTCTCGATGGTCTAAATATATGTATTTTATTGGTATTTTGAACACTTGGATTAAGTATTTCCGAATGTCATTCTGTCTTTCCGTAGGTTGATGTTCTCTCAGACGTTTATGATGTTACTATTAATAACGATTATGATATTTATGAATGGTAACCTTGAGACAGACTCTGAAATGTTTTTATTCTAATCAAAAATATTCTGCCTTCTTGTACAAAGAGTGTCAGTATGCTTTTCCAAAAGAAAAAAATATGTCGTACTTTTTTTAGCAATGAAAACAGCAAACATTGCCAATAAATATGCTTGCGTTGCCATATTTTTAGTAATATTATGAAATGGGAAAGAGTATCTAAATAAATGAAATATATCAAATGAAATATTTGTAGATATCTACTGTATACTAATTATTCTTTGGCCAGGTTTAAAAATGTCTTCAAAAAGAAATTGGTTGCTCCGCTGCTCCGCTGTTGACAATTAAATGAAAGTGAAAAATGTCTAATTCGTATTACAGAAAAAAAAAACATTTGCTACTAAAGCGATTACATTCAAATGATTCCAAAGAAGAGGTATCTATAAGTAGAGTTAAGCGAAGATGCTCAGCAGGGCTAGCAAAGTCAATCACGCATGATAAAGAAAGCTCAGGTCCTCAACTAAATTACGAAAAAAGTTCTTCATCTAATATCATACAGAATAATGTTAACTCTCCAGAAATTTTAAATCCTCCAAATTCTGCCAGCACTAAGAAATTTCCATCGCCTACTTCAGCTCCTGAACCTTCAGTTTGCAATCCTGACCGTGATTCAGATCTTTCAAACAGTAGCTCTAGAGAGTTTCCATCCACTGTTTTGTATGATAAAAATTCTATTGGCACTAATGACAATAACGGGAACTTTAATAACGAATCGGAAAATTTAAAATCTCCTTTTCGAGATAAAATCCATGCGCTACTTGTTCGCCACATATCACACACGACAAAAGATTTCACGACGGAATTATTGGGAATTTTGAGAGAGGATGGCCATGGAGAGCTTCCGAAAAGTGCAGCAACTTTATTAAAAAGCAATAACTACAAAAAAAAGAAAATTAAACGTATGAAGGGGAAGAGTCGTCGCCCAGGTCAAGCGGAATATGGTCATTATGTTTACTTTGGAATTACGGATAATTTGAAACGCATAATTTCGCCAAAAGTGTACAAGAAACGTACGATAAAGTTATTGATAAATATTGATGGCCTGCCAATTTTTAATCATTCACGTGAACAGTTGTGGCCTATTTTGATGCTCGTTTTTGACCCGGAATATGAATCGGCGCCGTTCATAGTTGCTGCATTTTGCGGAAAGTCAAAGCCGAAATCCGTGGACATATTTCTAAAAGACTTCATTATCGAAATAAAACAACTTCTCAAAGATGGTCTCGCTATTGATGGAGATCACTTCACTATCGAGATACTTGGTTTTGTTTGTGATACCCCCGCTCGTGCATTCTTGAAGTGCAGTAAAGGTCATGGAGGATTTTGTGCATGTGAACGTTGCGAAGTAGAGGGGACATCGGTTAAGAATCGCCTAGGAAATAAGAAAAGAGTGTACGCCAACGTCAATGCAAAATTGAGAACGAGGAGATCTTTTTTAAAACAAAGTCAGAAAAATCATCACAACGGTCGAACACCTCTATTAGATATTCCAGGGTTCGATCCAGTAAGAGCCTTTCTCCTCGACTCGATGCATTTACTGTACATTGGAGTAATGAAGTTCTTATTGGAGGAATGGCTTTCAGGAAAGAATCGTATAACGAAACTAAGTGCGAGCCAAAGTGAATATTTACGTCAAATGCTTCTAAAGCTTACGAAGGTTCCCGATGAGTTTCAAAGAAAGGAATTTGATCTAGATGACCTCTCAAACTGGAAAGCAACCCAATATAGATTTTTTCTACATTATTCCAGTGTTGCATGCCTTCGTAAAGTTCTAAACAAAGATATGCATGACCATTTTATGCTCTTTTTTGTAGCTTGTCGCATTCTGTGCAGTCCTGAATTAGCAATCACACACACCGATTACGCGAGATCGTTATTGAAATCATTTGTGAGCTTATTTCCTACCTTCTACGGAGAAGATTCGCAGAATATCGTTATCCACAATCTTATTCATCTTGCTGATGACGTTGTGTACACCGGGGTAGAGCTGCCTGCGACTTCGGCTTTCGTATTCGAAAACTGTCTCCGTTGGATTAAAGAAATAATAAGAGCAAACTATAAACCTCTTCAGCAGCTAGTCAGACGTATCGCAGAAATACATTCGTGCCCCGTGGCACCAGACCTACCTGAGGTCAAGCATCCGCTGAGCAAGTGCATATGCAAAAAGAAAGATTTATTCGTGGAACTGCGTAAGGGCGCTTCATTTGATACTGAAGGCAATGTGAAACGTATAGTATACAAGGATATGATTGTTAAGTCGTCAGAGCCAGAGAACATTGTACAATTAGATAATGGAAAAATTATTTGCATTTCGAGTATTACTTACGCCACTGATGGATCTGTTTCCCTTAAGGGTTGTGAAATATCTAAAGAAAAATTTTTTCAATACCCTTGCAATTCTGAAGAAGTAGGTGTATACCAATTGGGTTCCAATTCAAAGAAATTCAAGTCTTTTCATGTTAGCCAAATTAAAAGAAAATTCGTTGTATTGACAGCCGATAGCAAGCAAATTGTTGTTAGTTTCCTTCATGACTCTTGAATGCAATTTACATTACATTTAACCAAAAGAAAGTATGTAGCAGTACTTTAATTTCAATGCATTTGTGTAAGTAGTTTTTTTTAGACTGGACTGTCTTAAATCTTATCATTTTTATAATACGATTCTTCAGTTGATATTAGAGTATCACGTATTTTCTCAGAATTCGTATCTTTAAAATTGACTTCTTTTCTTACAGTTCTATTTAAATGGAGGCAATGCAGAACTCAAATTTTTTGCAGCAAGATACTACGCACGTAGTAATACTATTTGTTGATGACAATAACAAGGAGCAGAAAGATGTTGAGCTGGTTCCACGCTCATGGCTAACAATAATCGACTGTAAAACTTTTTGCTACTATCCAAATGTATCAGATTATGGATTTGTGGGACAATGGGTATCAGAAAATAAGGAACCTGATCAAAAAAACTGGCAGAAATTTGAAATAAAAATTGTAAAAGAAGCCCGTAAGAAAAAATTTTAAACATGATGGTGCATATAATTTCACACGTTTTTCTTTGTTTCAAGTTTAATTAAAATGGTTTTCATTGCAGATAGCCATAGCCAAGGTCTTAGAAGATTATCTCAATCGTTTGTTTCTGAATCTGTTGAAAGCAGTACTCAGGATGAGAGCACTTATGAAAATAAAGACCAAAAATCCAAGAAAGAAGGCGCTGATAATTCTACAGAAATACCTCAAAAACTGAAGCCAAGTGCAGCTAGGGAAGCTCTACGAAATATTCCTGCCTTTCAGTCCTCCACAAAAGAAAGAAATAATAAAGAAGGTCTTGATCTAATTTTTAATATAAGAAATTGTTCAAAAAATTATATAGTACTACATTTTTGCTATTAGCAAAAATGTCAATTGTAATAACGTTATATTTCAGACAAAGCTACAAAGAAAGAAGATACACATGCCAAAAGGGCAAAGGCAATATCGGGCTCTGAATCTTCCGAAGATTCTTCTAAACCAAAAAAGAAGTCAAAACCAGATTCCGAATCTGGCAGTGAAAGCAGTGGTATCATACAATTTTGAAACACTTATTTTTTAGCTGTTTTGAAAATATGTATAGCTTTATAAATTTGCAGCAATAAATATTTGCTAATAATCTAAAATTTCATATCTGTTATAGGTTCAAAAATCACGGATAAAGAAAAAACTGGGAAAAATAAGAGTGGATCCGAATCTGATAAAAGCAATACGTCATCAATCAGAGATGGATCTTCGAGTAAAAATCTTCAAGTTTTTGACTAAATATTCTTAATTACATTGCGTTGCTTGTATATATTTTTATTTTTGAAAACTGGCGATTTTCAGGTTTTTCGTCACTTGAGCTTGATAATTCCAAATTGCAAGATGCACGAGATGTTGCTTCTACTTCTAAGAACTCGGATACCCAAACGAAAAGTAATAGAAAGAAAGGTATAGGTCAGATTAATTTCCATTTGCATTTCTAATATTTGCTAATAATCTAATATATCATGCCTGTTACAGATTCAAAAATCACAGCTGAAGCAAAAACTCGGAAAAGAAAGTGCGTCTTGGAATCTGATAAAAGCAATACTTCGTCAAGCAGTGAAAGATCTCCAGGTATTTATTTCTACAATTGGATTCCTAATTGTATTGCATTGCTCATATTTTTTCTGTGTTTATGTATTACCAAAAAATAAGAAAAATAAAGTTAATGGTTGGATTCATTTCTATTTTTCATGATTCTTCACTTGATTTCCTAATTAAAACTGCCTTGAATTTTAGGAAAGTCTCCTTGTGATGATGGATCCAAAAGATCCAGGGCTACATCTGCGCCTCGAAAAAAGAACGGTACCAGATTTACCTTCCATCATCTAATCCGTCATTCACAGCTATCAATCCTTACTGAATGTAATGTTTCAGATGATACTGAAAGAATAATTAAGGCCACTGAAAGTGCCAGGCGGAGTATTTTGTACGACTTCAACAATAAAACAGCGGAAATTTTTTCAGTCATTAAGGCAACAAATAACCTTGAAGTTGAAGGGTTACAGGAGAGAGCAATATTACCGCCCTTGCCAACAACTAACTTGGAAGGGTTTTTATCTCTTGAGCTACAGCTCAAAGAAATTCCGGAGATGGCCGCAGCTTTGGTAAGTTCACTAAATATTGCTAGTAAGTACAATTCTAAGGTAAGTCCACTAACTTTCATCTGAAATGTTTTGTGGGCATATTTTCAATAAAAATCTAAAATTTTGGAATCAGTAATGCTGGTCTCTTTAGATGTGATTTAAACTAGCCTAGTCTTCAAAATAGCAGAATATATATTTGAATTGAACCTAGCTACGACATCAATATTGCGTGGCCTTCAAATTTGGTATTTTATCCCTTTATAGTCGCAGGATATCTACTAATCGGGAGAAGCGGGATATAACCAGGGAAAAAAAGAAACCAGGAATAATCTCTGAAAAAATGGTATTCTCTGAAAGATACAATTATCAATTATTATGAAATTCTAGTTTGTTGCGCAGACCTTTTTAATTTGAACCTTGGAACTTGGATCTTGGAAATTTTTTAAAAGTTTTGCGAAATCTTGGAAATGTTCCAAATCTTTGCGAAATCTTCTGAAATATTTTGAAATCTTCTGAAATCTTTGTGAAATGTTGAAAAAATTTTGAAATAAAATCTTTGAAATCTTTTGAAATCCATGTGAAATTATTTACAATCTTTTGAATTATTTTGAAGTCTTAGAATTTGTTTGAAATGTTTGCGAAATCTTTTGATACCTTTGAAACATTTTGGAATTTTTCAAATCTTTATGAAATTTTGGAATCTTCGACATCTTTATTAAATCTTTAAAATCTTTGCGAAATCTAAAATCTTCTTAAATATATCTAAGAATTATATACCAATCTTTGCCAAATCTCTTGAAAGCTTTTGCAATCTTTTAAAATTTTCGAAACCTTTTGTAATCTTTGAAGTCTTTATGAAATTTCGGAAACTTTAAAATCTTGCTAAAATCTTTAAAATCTTTGCAAAATCTTGAAAATTAGAATTCTTCTGAATTGTGTCTGAGAATTATTCACCAATCTTTGCAAAATCTTGGAAATCTCTTTGACAACTTTCAAAATCTTTGTGAAATCATTGAAGTATTTGTGAATCTTTCTGAAATCCTTGTGAAATTTTGAAATCTTTCTGAAATCTTGGAAATTTGTGCGAAATCTTCAAAATTTTGTGAATAATATTCGAGAATTATTTGCCAATTGGAATACCAATATTGAAAATCTGTTGAATTATTTGAGATCTTGTGATCTTCAGTGATTTCTGTGAAATGATTTTTAATCTTTGAGAATCTTCGTGGAT
>CAKNXH010034673.1:0-13256 GCA_932178445.1 Andricus quercusramuli | reverse complement strand
CAAATTTTAAGTTGTAAATGGAAACTGTCGAAAGTATAAATGCAAAGCAAAGCTGCTACTCATCGACCACCGAGATACCATCCAGTGTTGTGGAACCAATACACCATCGTATTGAAAGATGTGTCACGAACAAATAATGTTATAGACGGATTTTCGCTAGTGATTGGGAAGGACCATCCAAGTGTATAAGCCTTTTTCCAAGAAATTTCGAAGGAGCAGGCCGATGCTGAAATTATGTTGCGACAATTTTAAGTTGGCCTACAAATTCGGAAAGGCTGACAAGAACAGGAGAGAAATCGAGGAAAAAATTTTCACAATTCTTCAAGACTATTACAAATATGCGTACACAAATGACGTGCTGACATATCTAAAAAACATTGGTAACTACGTTAAATTTTAAATGCATGCTAATTATGTTCATAGTTTCAACGCTCATAGTTTCGCACACGATTGAAACCCGAAAAAGCTTTAAAAATTTTTTATTTTAATTTATCAAAATTTTTAATTTTAATATATTTCAATTATGTGATGTGAATACAGATTTATGTTAATAATCATCTAATGTTAATAAAAATGTTATAATTTTTGGGAAAAACAGGTTTGGGAAGAATAACTTTTGGGAAAAATGTCCGTCGGGAAAAATGTCCATTGGGAAACACGGATTGGGAAACCTGTCCCCTTACCACTATTTCATATGATCCTTTACGAATAAAAGAAAAACTACGCGTCCCATCCAAAAATCATCGCAAACAAATTTGTAGATCTTTTTTGGCTCCACAATTTTGGTCAAATCATCTTTTTTCGTAGCTTGTGTCAGTCGTTCAAGAATCGTATTTTTTTATTTTTAATGCTGTTTTTTACGGATAAAACAAAACCTACGCGTCCTATCAAAAAATGATTAAGTACAAATTCTTAGATCTTTTTCGGGTGCACAATTTTTTTTCATTCATATTGTCTCTTATCTTGCATATTTTGACCGCAAAATTGAATTTTTAATTAAATTTTTTTTTTGTTGGATAAAACTAGAACCGTTAGTCAAAAATTTATATTTTTATATTTTTCAATTGTGATCTGAAATCATGACGCCACAGCGTCTCGTGATGGGCAATATGGAGGTAACAACGGGGTCACTTTACCTACAATACATGCGATGCGAAGGATTTTCAATTTATTTTGCAATTATTTCGAAGAACTGGGAGTCAGTATCTGCAAAAATGGTTAGCGTAGACATTTTAAGAAAGGTCAAAAAAATTGTGCACGCTGAACCTGTAATAAATTGAGAAAAAGTATCAATTATTTATCAGTTGATTCAATCGTCATCCAGCGTATGGTTTTCGTTGAAAAACGGTTCGTTTTTATTATTTAAGGAGACGCTTGAACATGGCTAGGTGGTCGTACTTTAGAAACTGAATATAAAATATATGATAAAGGAAGATGAATTATGTTTTTTGTGAATATTTCAGACCCTCTCGTAACGTACAAAAAATGACTTCCATCTAGTTTTTGCGATAAATACATTGGACACATATCCTTGAAAAGTGGACAATTTTCTATTTGTAAGTGCGTTTTAGTACACTTTTCACATGAAAATACCTTAATTAAGTAGAAAGTGAGATATTTCCTAAAATAATATGAATGATTGATATACGGAACATAACGTAATTTTATGTTATGTGTTCTATAATAACGACGATAATAATTCATCATATTTATATAAATTGGGTACAATGCCTCATTTTAAGTTGTTCCTAACATGTGTTATTATATCAAAGTAAAAGAAAATATTAGCATCCAGTTAGAAAGTTATTATATTTTTAAAGATATGATATGATGATATGTCTAAATGAGGAGAAGAAGGGAAAAATGCTTTTTTGAACTTAATGAGACCCACATACACGAATCCAAACTTTTGTTCTGGTGTTACTTAAATTTCTTATTGATTATATTGCTTCAAACTGAACGTAATATTATAATAATAATAATTTGTATTATGAAATTAAAATGGATCATGTAGTAAAATCTGTAATACGACGGATATGACCCCGTTATTTTAGTGATACATTTGGCCACCAGCTGGCGTATCCAGGCACGGACTGGCCGTCTGGAATTTGGGAGATTTCCCGGTGGGCCGCCAGCCTGGAGGGCCGCTGAGGTCATATTTAGGGCCGCCTTTAGTACAGGATTCAGCAGGACCTAAGCAGGCTTAGGTACAAAATACCAGGGCCGCATTGATGTCCCAGTTCGTCCCTGGGCGTATCGTTGTATTTCAGGTCCCAATAAAATTCAGAAAGTTATTATGATAATCCTGTAGGGCTTTCGAAGAGCAACGTTTTTCTTCTCTTGACTTTTTTTCATATCGTGCGTTGTTTAGCCTAAAATTTTCATTTTCGCTTGTTTTTTTTTTAATGTGGCAAATGCTAATAATGATAAATAAATAATCCAATAATTTTCTTTTTATCGAAAAAAGTCGTGAGGATGAATTGTTCGAATTTCTGAGTACAACTTATAGCCGTACACTAAAAACGTTTACCAAAGGCCAATATAATAGAATAATTCTTTCCAAAGTTATCACGCACGCAGCAGACATACACACACACGCGCGCGCACACACATTTCTGAACACCTGCTTTTTGGGTTCAGGGTCTCAAAACGTGGACATTAGACAAAAACGCAAGACCATAGCCAGAAACATATTTCGGGTGTGGGGAAGATATGTAGCAGGAAACTAAAATGTACATTACATTTTACACAAATATAATTCCTTCTCTCATGAGAATGTAAAAAGCTGGTAAGCAGAAAATTTCAATCAATGCAGACTTTGACTATGCTAGACCAATTCTACAACGCTACATAGGTTGCTTTTGTGAGTCAGCACACTTTTTTTGTGTGTCTGTGTTGTTGTAGTCAATTGTAATTTCATAAACTGATTTATGATATTTCCAGTTAATGCATTGACCTGGTTTTTCTGTTACAGATATAATGAAGAGCAGTTTCGTCTATAGACTTAGAGAGAATTATTATTTATTATTATAAACTAACATTTTCCGAGAAAATATAATTATTAATATCATCGCGTTCTAATGGAGATTGAATGAAATTAATTCCAATTTGAGTAGTTTGTGTTATATCTACATATTAATTGCATTCTTCATGGCTCACCATATTAATTTTTCTTCCACGGAGGAGGGTAAGTGAGAAATTATTTTGAGTTAATTTGTGTATTTTTTTAATGCTAGTTTCTTAGGGTTTGTATACGAAATCCTTATTTAGTCTGTAACATGGCTGCCTGTCCGTTAGCATCCGTAATCCGTAGCACCAACATATTCAAACATATGCAAAAACATGCAAAAACTCTCCTAACCCCAGAATAATTTAAAATCGATAGAAATTTTGATCAAAACCCGCATACGCGACTGGCCAGAAAAGCACAAAAAATTGTTAGTTAGATGATATCTTTGCTGTTTTTTCGAAAGATATCGTTATTAATTGACCCAAGTATCAAGACTGTAAAGGAGATTTTTTCAATTGGCATTAGGGTCGATAGTATGTATTTTTGTTCTGTAATCAATTTTCTAAAAATATATAATTTTTCTTTTTAAATTAAAATAAAGTTTGGATTTTTATGTTTCTTCCTGGACTCACTCACCGGACTCTTCAGTAAGGCTATATGAATCAGTCCTGCCTTAGACAATACCTTTTATAATTTATGCATTTAACCACTTATATGTCCTAAATTAATTATAATGTGTATTTTTTTCAAAAATAACTATCTTTGTTTGGAAATTTTGCAGTTAATAATATAATGCATTTCAACCGCGGATAGGGGTTGAAACTTAATTCATTTTTTTTTAAACCACAAAAAAATTTTTATAATACTATTCCGGCCACGGATAGGGGCCAAAATTGAAGTAAAAATTCAAAAATCATTAAATTCGTAACAAATTTGAATCAATATTTATGAACCAACAAAAAATAATTTTCAAAAAACTTATCCTTCGTAATTTTCCTTCCATCTCCTTTTCTTCCAATACTTACATATTCCTATATATTATTCTGGTTACATCTGCGTAAATCGGGACTTGGTTCGGACGACACTAAGTAATCACATAATATAACTTTGAAACATTGACACAATTTAGACACCTTTTTTTTAATTTTAATAAGTTTTATGAAACAAAATTTAAAATATTTTAAGAATTAGGAGAAATTTTTATTATTGGGTTCGAGAATGAACCTTCTGTTCTGAGGCCGCCAAGAAACTAAAACGTTTTTCCGAGTATACCAATTTCTGTAATATGAAACTTTACCATTTTTAAGGAGGGGTCATAGCTGTAAACCCGACAACGTCGCCTTGAATGTCCTTGTACCTAAGGGTCCAATATGGGGAAAATCCTGTGATTTCCCTTCGCTCTTATTTGTAAAATCGGTTGATATATTCTGGAAAATGAATTTCTAACGGGATATAATATTTGTCTTCATTTTTAATTGTAGTGGACAATATGCAATCTTCTGTAGTACAGTATGGTTTAAAAAGGTTTTGTCTTATTACTAAATCGAAGCTTTTAAGCACTCTCGATCTAGGAGAAAAAGACAAAATTAATAAAAATTCAACACGTTTTTGTTTGTTTATTTATTACAAATTATTTCTTGTTTTAAGGATTGAAATTTTAATTTTATTTTTTCAATCTCTTCCCCGCCCCCCTTTTTGTGGGGTCAAAACCCCTGTTTTTTAAATTTAATTATAATTTAATATTGATATGGGCAGCAATCATAACGAAATTGTCTTATTTCTCAGGAAATCGAAGCTTTTAAGCACTCTCGATTTCGGAAAATAAAAAGAATAATTAAATTTGGTATTAAAGTTCCAAAAATGCTACTTTTAAGTTGAATTGCAATTTCAGTAATTTTAAACTGATACTTGAAACCATCTTAAAATTTTCGATTATGGGCGGCAACTCGAATTTGATAATGTCATTCAACGTTAATTTTCAACTTAGCTTCTGGCTAAATACCGTACTCAACGATAGAATTGAAAATTAAACTTATCACTCTTGGTGAACAGAACACCACCCCCCACAAAGTGTAAAAAGAATTGATTATCAATAATTAATACATCAATTAATCAATTGTTCAATCAGTCAATCAAACAATTAATTAAGCAATCAATCAATTGAATTATATGAAAAAAACAGTGTATTATTTTGTTAATAATTATTAAATTGATTGTTGTAACAGAATTGTTACCATAACGCTGGACTCGGTACGGTCCTGCACGAAAGGGTTGCCGGGCCGCACACGAGACGGAACGGAATGCCCCGAGGGGACCCGAAGTCCCGAGGAACAGCACAGCGGTTCCTCAGCAGTGCTGCCATGTCTACGGATTTTTCTTCAAATCTGAAGAAACTTTGCCAAATCTCGGATTTCTGAAGAATTTGAAGAAATTTGATCGAAATCTGAAGATTTTTTTCAATGTTTCATTTTTTTTTTAATTTGCCCAAATTAGTGAGGGGAAATTAGCCTTCCAGATCTAAAAATAAAAATTGAGGGCGCTTTCACACGCTTGCAGATCAGCAGATTGCATGCAGAAAGTTCACAAGAGTGAAAGAGACAGGTTGTTCTCCATCTCTTTCACTCTTGTGAACTTTCTGCATGCGATTAGGCATTTTTACTTCATAGTCAGCTAGCTTCACTTCATTAACGGCTGAGAGGAAAACAATTCTGTGAGATAATTTTTTTGTAACATGTGTATTTTATGATGTTTTGGGTTATTTCAAGAGGTTCGTTGAAAACTATGTCATTTGTCCTGGCAAACGAAAAGCTATACAAATAAAAAACTCACTCTCTCTCTCTCTCTTCCTAAAAAGTGGGAGGAAACGATTTCTGAAATCTGCTCATGCCCTGAGAGTTTTCGAGTTAAAAAATAAGTCTTTTTTACATTCAATTTTTACATTCAATCATTAAAAATAAGTTTGAGTCCAAAAATCACTTTCAAGTTTACGTATTTGTTTCAAGTTTACATTGGTGTCACGTATATACTGATATTTAAAATTTTCCCGTCAGTATTCATGTGCATCCTGCGCATCAGTTGCTGCGCACGAGTTACACGTTTTTCGTGGTTAAATTCAGCAAAAATATATGATATTATTAACTTGAATAACTACAGTGCATAATAAGATTGTTAGTTATTCAAAAATAGGTTTTGAAAATCTGAAGATTTTTCTTAGAAATCTGAAGAATTTTTTCAAAATTATCTACGGATTTCTGAAGAAAAATGGGGGAAACCTGAAGATTTATATTTTGGCCACCACTGCTCTCGTTTTTCCGGCTACCGTGCCGCTTTTTCCCTAGTGCGCGATACTTGTGCTTCCTCGCTTGACGACACCAACCACGTTGCTGTTCCTGTAGAGGATCTCCCATTGCCGGCCAATATCATCTACTCTTCTCACCTGCTCTTAAGGGTTATCCGCCCTTTATCAATCCCTGGACGCTTAACGCCACGAACCGCCGGCGCACCGCCGCAACTGTAAGTGGCAATAAACGTTGCACCCTTTTATTATTTTATAAGTGTCTCTTTTTTGTGTTCACACCTTTCTCGGCGTTTCCACCTCCCGAATTCCTCCCCTCGATATTACCTCCGTAATACCTGGCGCCCAACCCAAAATCCCACATTTTTCCCTATCAAAACGTAAAACCTGCCGAGAAAAAGGAAAAGAACTTAAGAATTTAAACTCCAGTTTTGACTCTGATTTTCAAACCATTCTCTATACTCTTACTCTTGCATGCTATCTGATCCTATTGCATTGCCAAAATGACATCATATGATTTACATTGGTTGAATTTTGAATATACAATGGAATTTATAATATGTGATGCATTGATTTATATGTGATTTTTTTTCACCTGTATAATGATTGATGTGCCACGATTTTTTATTTCTATTGTCATTATCGATAACTCGTATATACGATTGATTTATATGTGCTTTTGACCTAGACATTGTTAGTAAGTAACAACAACAGCAACAAGTTAATAGGTAATTAAAGTTAATATTACAGCACGTCAACGGCGATACCACGCTGAAAACACCAGTTCCCGTTAGATCACTGAAGTTAAGCAGTGTTGGGCGCGGTTAGTAATTGGATGGGTGACCGTTCGAGGAATACTGCGTGTTGTTGACCCGTCGTGGGTGTGGTGGACCCACACGGTAGTATTTATCCACCTAGAAACACTACCCGAATCGGGTAGTGAGGCAATGAACTTTCGAGTACGAAATGCTAATCAATTTTTTTTTTTTTTTTTTTTTATTACAGCACGGAACTTCATGTGCGACATTGGTATGAATTCCTACCAATATTGGCATCAGGTCAGACAATTTTAGCATTAAATGGCTCATACCATGAAAGAAACTTTGCCTTACTACGGTTGTAAGAAAACCCATCCTTGTACAGTATGAGTACTCTTACAAAAGCGATCTTAGGCGACGCGTACCGGTGCTTGCTGTGAAGCTAGGTTCTTAAGTAGGCGTGGCCTGATATCTCTTTTGTAAGAGTACTCATACTAGAGTAGAGTGAGTTCTTTACAAATATAGCAAGGCGAAGTTCGCGCAATTTTGGCGAGGGATAACGGCTTCAAATGTATTGAATGGAAACTGCGACAGAAGCATGACTAGTGTTCTTACTATTATAGTCATATTTTTTCTCCGTGCACCACTGAAATTAAAATAAAGTGTAGAAACCCGATATAGGAATTTAATATAAGGTGTCATATTTTCACAAACCTAAAGTAAAACTAAAATTAAATGAAACTTAGGTCGGGCAAAATCAAAAACAAGATGATTAACCCAACCATAATGGAAAACGATCACGACAATCTAGATTTGGAAGTTGCCGCTGCACTTCCAAATCAAAACACCGATATAACCAATGACACACAAAAAATTAGGGGAGTCATCCCAAAAATAATTAACAGGTCGTTAGGTCGCGGTAGAGGTTTCGCCAGGAAAAACGCAGAAACCCCAATAATAAACATACCGGATAAAGACAGAATTATCCCACCAACAACAATAGATCTAACTCAAACTGGAAATAAAACTTTCGACCGCATCGACAATACACTCTTTTGGGATCATGAAGATTAACCAAATTTAGACGGACCCTACCCCAGAAACCAAACAAGACAGGAAATAAATAACAAAACTTTCGATTGTGATTCCTTCTTAGAAAATAATACACAGTTCCTTTTCGAAACAGACGAGCTTCTAGAAACGATAGAATTCAACGAATTTATGAATAAACAAAAAGAAAGATTTTTTAAAGAAAGGGAAAAAAGGACAAATAATTCAGGGATTAGACTGGACCCGCCAGAAAATAGTTCATTCGAACACAGAAAGAAAATAATAGAACCAATTACTAGGAAAAATATAAATTAAATTCATAACAGGCAATCCGTTCAATTTAATTTAAGGAAAAGTTTAAAAGAACCTCGTGTTAAGCGTAAAAATGCTTAGTTGACTTTTTTGTGTAAGCTCGAAGTCAATCTCTGACTTCGAGCGCTTTATTTGCGATTATGAGTACAGGTCTAGAACTAAACTCCTCAGAGAGGCGGCGCTTTATATATGCTAATTAGGCGTAGAGTGGGGGTAATTGTCGGCTCGTAACAACCCCCTTTTTAGATTGAACTTAGTCTCTAAGTTTTGTTTTTTATCTTCAAAGGTTTGGTTTCTTGAACTATGCTACATGTTTCGTAGTTTGACAATGATTCGGGAGTTGGTTGGGTTTGGTACGTTACAATATGGGATTGGTGGATTACTTTATTTCTATTACTGAATAATTTGATTGTTTTCGGAAAGCATTCCTTTATGCAATCGAGGATGCCTAATTTACCTAAAGTATACAGATTTCCTACTCCTAATGCAGCGTAACCTAAATATTGTAACCATTCTAAACTATTTTCTGTCCAAGTACTGAGCCGTCTGTGTATGTAAGATATTTTCAGTGTCGTCTAGGCTAATTCTGGCTTGCTTAAGTTCTTCGTGTGATATTTGTTTTGAAAGTTGTACTAATTTTTGTTCTAAGCTGTCAATGTCTTTTTGTTCAAAATTTATCTCGTATGTTACATTTAACCATTGTGTCATATGAGTTTCATATGATTTTTCTAATTCCAGAGTATCGTAGCTGTTTTACACTTTGCATCCAAATCCTGTAATTTTTTGGGGTTTGGAAATTTTTTCTGTTTTAACTGAACCTTCGCAACTTATGTATAAGTCTAATGGTTTGGATGGTACTATAATATAACCATTTATTATAGGTATGAAAGTTTCCTTGTGTAGCAGGTAAGGTGACTGATTACATTTGGTTTCCGAGTATCTTCTAAGTAAACTGGCTTCGCAAGATTCGCTATCTATTAACTTGACATTAGGTTGGTTTCTTCTACATATTTTATATACATCTATCTGTTTACATTTATCAATGGTCTGTCTGTCGGTGGGCACGTAAGAGTCTCTGTATTTAATGATCATGTCATAGTCGGGGACTATTGATATGTGGACTTTATTTACTTGTATAGGGATAGGGACTATTCTTTGCAAGGAACCTTCTTCTTTCTCAATTACCGGTATCTCCAGTATGTATGTAAATAGGCCTTGGATTACTGCTACGGAGACGGTACTGATGTCTATGATGTGCTGGTAGTTTTCTTCTTCATTGTCAAAATGGTAGCGCGTACGTTGAGTTGTCTCGAATTCTTTTATGGTTTCTTTCAACATCTTTGGTGTTAAAATTTGGGGGTGTATTATCCCATGCTTTCCGTCGTTTATGGCGTTGATCGCTGTTTCAATATCCTCGTTTGTCTCATCTAAAAGTATTGCTGCTAGTACTAATTTTGAGTTGACAAAACTATTCTTTGTTGCAGCATTGAGTCCGAAAGTGAGGTTTTTTACAAACTGTCTGTCGGTATTTTCCTTGGCAGTTGTCCATTTATGGTCCGTTGACGAGGAGTCTAAGATTAATTTAAGTATTTTTGTATGATTTGACAGGATGCTAGCTATGTTTTTGTTATCTGTATAAATTGTGTCGAATTCGCTGTTAATTTGTTTCAAGTCGGATTCGCTCAATGTTCCGAACAGAGTTTTGGATATATCACCCAGAAAATTCGCTAATCCTCTTTTTTGACGTTGTTTGCCTAATAACTTGTGCAGGATATTGTTTTTACTAGTTAGTCTATTGTAGCGGTTCCTAACCAATTGGAGTTCATAATAAGGTGTGCATTTCTTGTTACAGGCTAGTTCGGCCATAGTAATGGCGGTGTCGATGGCTTTAATCCGGTTTTCGGTGGATGTCATATTGATAGCTACAACCATTTTCCACTTTTCATGAAACAAGTGTATTTTAGAGATTTCCTCGATGTAGACGTTCCCTTTAATTTTTTCGAGGGTATAGTTAGCACTGATGATCGGTGCTAGGGCCAGCAGGAGGGTCCAGAAGGGTGTCATTATCGTCTGTGAAATAGGGCATTGTCTGATTTATATGAATTCGGATAATTTTGTCCGTATTTCTTATTCGTGAATTATTATTATTGTCTAAGTAGTCAATAATTTCAAAAGGGCCTTTCCAAGAGGGGTCTAGTTTGTTAGACTTAGTATTGTTAATGATTTTTACTGTGTCTCCTGGTTTGTATAGGGGGTGTTTGTGAGTGATATTTTCGTCGAGTCTTTTCTTCGTTTTTTCTGTTTCTATTTCTATTCTTTCTCTAGCCCTTCGTAGGTTGCCTTCGTGTTTCTTTTTCCACTTTCTCACTAGTTCCGGATACGTCAAAGTTGGTGAACACGCTACCGATGAGGGTATGTTAGCTTCTCTTCCAAACATAAGTTCAAAGGGTGAAAATCCTGCTGTTTGGTTCTTCATTGTGTTGATTGCAAAGTTAATAAATTTCAAATTGTCATCCCATTCATTGTTTCTTTCTGAAATGCTTCTTTTGATTAGGTTCCCTAGGGTGGAGTGCATTCTTTCGATGTTACCGTTGGACTGCGGATGAAAAGCTGTTGTTTTTACATGAGTGATGTGTAATGCTTCTTCAAACTGTTGCATCATTTCTGATAGAAGGTTTTGTCCCTGGTCTATTAGGATTGTTTTGGGTGCTCCAAAGATGTAGATGTAGTGATCGAGCAGCCCTTCTATTATTGAACTAGTTGTCTCATTAGCCATCGGGATTAACACCGTATACCGGGTTAACCTATCTTGTAGGCTCAAAATATATTTGTTACCTTTTACTGTTTCGGGTAATGCGCCGTATATATCTAGGGCTATTTTTTCATTGGGTTTCAGAGGAATGTCTGGTATAATCCCCTCAGCTTGGTTCTTGATTCTTGTAGTTTTTTGGAGTTGACAGATGGGGCATGTTTTGACGTACTTTTTAATGTCTTCATCCATACCTATCCATTGTCCTATTTTCTTCGCTTTTTCAATGGTATTCTTTTCCCCAAGATGTTCCGCATGCGCTTCTTTAATGATATTAGTTTTTTATTCTTTCGTTAATTCTCGGGTATTGTTAAAGCATATATGAAATCCTAACTGGGGATACAAGTTAGATAGGTATTCCATCATTTCCTGTATCAGTTCCTTTTCTATTAGTGTAAATAGTGGGTCACCGAATATAAATCTTATCAATGTCAGTTTTTTGCTCATTGTTTCATCGATGAACCAGCCTAGTTTCCGTAACCAATCCTCTTCATTATATTTTGGCATGTTTTCTTTATTTATTACTTTCCAGAGTTTTCCGACGGCGTTGGGTTTTGTTTTTAATTTTCCTTGCGTTGGGTTCTATCGCCATGTCATAAAATCGTTGTAAAGTTCATTCTGTTGAGGTGTTTCGGAACCAGATGAATTATTGGGATCGTCGTTACTTGCTACTGATTCGTACATTCTTCTGAATGGGATTTCAATTTTTTCTTGTAGTATTTCGTCCTTGATGATAGTGGGGCGTTTAACCGGCGTACCCAAAATTTCGCTGTCTGATAGCTCATCGTCGGTAGTCAAATCTATTCCGTCTAGCGCTTATTGTAGAATGTCGCTGGTGTGGATTGGAAATAGTCTGGATAAGCAGTCTGCTACTTTGTTCTCCTTTCCTTTAACATATTCTATTTCATACTTATATTTCTCTAGCCGTAATCGCCATCGTAAGAGTCGCGAGCTAGGGTCTTTCACATTGTGTAACCAAATGAGTGCTTTGTGATCAGTTTGGATTATGAACTTGTTTCCTAGCAAGTATTGACGTAACCTTTTCATTGCCCATACTATAGCTAAGAGTTCTTTTTCTGAGGTACTGTAATTTTCTTCTGCTTTATTAAGGGTTCTGCTCATAAATAAGCAAGGATGTCCGGCCTGGGATAGCACTGCGCCTAATCCTTGATTCGATGCGTCGGTTGTTAGAGTGAATACTTATTTAAAATCGGGGAATCTCAATACTGGTGATGTTGTTAATGCGTTTTTCAATTTTTCAAATGCTTCTTCACACTTTGGAGTCCAATCAAAAATTGTGTCCTTTTGAGTTAACCTGGTGAGTGGTCTAGCTATAGATGAAAAGTTCTTTATAAACTTCCTATAATATCCGGCTAATCCTAAGAATGATTGCACGTCTTTAGGTGTTTTCAGCTGCTTGAATTCTTGGATTGCTTTGATCTTAATAGGGTTTGGCTTAACTCCTTCTGCGGTGATCAGGTGGCCTAGGTATTCTAGTTCTGGACGTAGGTACTCACATTTTGATGGTTCTAATTTCAAGCCTAATTGTTTTATTCTTTCCAGGACAGTTACTAAATTTTTGTTATGTTCTTCTAATGTTTTTCCAAATATTACAATATCGTCAATGTAAACGAAACATTTTTTCCCAATTAGTCCTCTGAACGCATTGTCCATCATACGTTGGAAGGTAGCGGGTGCGTTTTTTAGACCAAATGGCTTCCTATTATATTCAAAATGCCCTTGTATAGTAGAGAATGCTGTATATTTTTTGCACTCTTCCTTCATGGGGATTTGGTGGAATCCTGCACTAAGGTCGAAGGCTGAGAAAAACTTTGCATTTCCTAACTGGTCGAGAATATCGCCTATTACCGGGAGAGGGTATGCATCCTGATCGGTGTCTTTATTAATCTGACGATAATCTACTACCATTCTAAGCTTTCCTCCTTTTTTAGGGACTATCCATAGTGGTGAATTGAAAGGTGATTGGGACTCTCTTATTATACCTTTTTTCAGTAATTCACT
>CAKNXH010034672.1:0-11435 GCA_932178445.1 Andricus quercusramuli | reverse complement strand
GATCTCACAAGAGGGGGCGATGGTTGGGGCCCCCTCATCCCCACCCCCCCTTTTTTTTACTGTTTCATCATTCTTCGTTCACCTTCGTTGACTTACTAATACTCCTGAGAAATGACTGGTCGTGGAAAAGGAGGAAAGGGGTTGGGAAAAGGAGGAGCAAAACGTCATCGTAAAGTTTTGCGTGATAACATCCAGGGAATCACAAAGCCTGCCATCCGTCGTCTGGCTCGTCGTGGTGGAGTCAAACGTATCTCTGGCTTGATCTACGAGGAAACCCGAGGTGTCCTGAAGGTGTTCCTTGAAAATGTCATCCGTGATGCTGTCACCTACACCGAGCACGCCAAAAGGAAGACCGTCACCGCCATGGACGTCGTCTATGCTCTGAAACGTCAAGGACGTACCCTTTACGGGTTCGGCGGTTAATTATCGTATCTTCGCCCTTAACAAAATAGACAATCGGCCCTTTTCAGGGCCACCAATTCTTTCTTACGTTGGATTATTCTTTGTTCTGTTCAGACACGTTACGTTTATTATAGGTGGCGCTTGTGGTTTACTACAGTTTCTACAAAATTGCGGCCTTAGATTTCAATGCATTGCCAATTGTGCTTTCTCAACTGGTCTGGCTTCTAGCTTTCGCCCCATCAGCCTATTCTGTTCTCTTAGCAAAGTAGCTGAAAGCATCATTCTCACTCGTTTCGACGACTTTGTTTCACGAAACAATATCCTACCTGACTTCCAGCACGGATTCCGCAAACGTCATGGAACAGCACATCAACTTCTTCGTGTTTCTGAATACATTGCCGATAATCTCAACAAAGGTAGACACACGTCCATGCTTCTTCTGGACTGTAAACAAGCTTTTGACAGAGTTTGGCACGACGGTCTTATCTTTAAACTCATTCATTAAAAATTTCCTCACTACCTTATGGGATTAATTAAATCCTACCTGACCAACAGAAGTATTAGAGCTCGCGTTGGAAAATCCTTATCTGAACCTCAACCTATCACTTCCGGTGTCCCTCAAGGCTCAAAACTCTCCCTCTCTCTTCAACGTCCACTGTTATGACATTCCTGTCGACGAAAAAGTTCTCACAGCTCAATACGCTGATGATGTTGCTTTTCTTCATTCTTCTAAGGTTATCAAACAATGTTCCTCTCGTTTAAACAGATTTACTCCAATTGTTCTCGATTGGTACTCCAGATGGAGATTTGAGATTAACAAAACTAAATCTGAAGCAGTCTTCTTTTCTCGCCGCGTTCGCACGCCTCCTAAACTCCTCGTCAACTCTCTTCTGATCGAATGGAGCAACTCTGCAAAATACCTAGGCGTCATTTTTGACAAGAGACTCACCTGGTTCCAACAAATAACCGCTACCCGCAATAAAGCCTTTGGAGCTTTTACAGCGCTCAAACCTTTCTTTAATAATTATACCGTATCCCACGCCACCAAAGCACGTGCCTTTAACGCAATAATTAGAAGCATTTGTACTTACGCGATTCCTATCTGGGGATCTGCATCCCCAAACCGCCTGTCTAAGCTCCAAGGGACTTATATGCGCCTCCTTCGCTCCTCATTGAATATTCCCTGGTACATCCGCAACACACAAATCCTTGCAGAATCCAAACTTCCTTCCATCTCATTAGCTGCTCAAGCATACGCCGCAAACCTTCGTCTTTCAGTGCAAAGTCACCCAAACCCCAGCATCAACTCACTCGCAAATTACGCGAGTAAAACTTCTGACCGGTTCAGAAGGCCGTGTCTTCTCGTCTCATCGCAATCTTAACCATCTTTTCTTTCTCCGTGTTTCGCTTCTAGCGCGAGAGTCCTTGCTGTTCAATTGTCTTGGACCACCATTCTCCACTCTTCTCATCTTTGGTTTATAACCTCAAGGTTGGTAACCAGCGAGGAGGGGTTTTAGTCGGTAGGCGCACTTTGCGAATCCGACACTACCCTTCAGTGGGTGTCTTTTGAAGATTCCCCCTCCTCGACCTTTTCAAAAAAAAAAAAAAAAACTTTTGGTTGTGAGTCCTGATCAAAATTGCAATTTAGCTAAAATTCTTAGTTTTTCATTTAAAATTTAGATCATTCTGGTTGAAAATTCGTGCTTTTTGGTAGAAAATTATTTTTCTTATAGAAAATCACCCTTTGTCTGAAGATACATAATTTTATTTGAAATTTAATCTTTTTTGTTAGAAATGTCCTATTTCGTTGAAATTTCGTATTTTTTGGTTGAAGATTCCCCTGTTTTCATAGAAAATTCATCTATTTGGTTGACATAAGTTTTTCAAAAATCCGTATTAACTGGCTGAGAATTGAACTGTTTTGTAAAATTATTATTTAACCATACATTTTTTGTTGAAAATTCATAATTTTGGTGGAAACTTTTGACTTTTTTGGTAAAAAATCGTTGTTTTTGGCTGCTTTTTGCCACATAATTGTTACTTTTTTGAGAGAAGTATGGTTACTATTTTTTTAAGCTTAAGCAGTTCTCAGCCCTGGTCATGTCTCTAAATTCCCAAAGTATAGCTCATACACCCTTCGCTATAGTGGTGCGAGAGTGACTGATTGGAGCCAGGTTCAGACGCAGGTATGCTTTCTGTAACGACACCTACGCACTACGGTTTTAAAGATTGTTTCAAAGTAAATTTTAAGTACATGCAGCTTCTTTCGGATTGTTTTTTAAATTGTGCAATGGAAGAGGAAACCTTTAACTTTCTGATAAAGGCCGGCCTCGAGGCCTAAGTCAAAGTTTTCAAAGGTATGTGTCCCTCTTCGATTTTCACAAGCTTTTGTACAAGTTCCTTACAATTACTGCTTTTCATTGAACTATTGTATTATGATTTATGTAAATTTAGAGCTCATTTAATACCCAAAAGCGACATTTTGGGAGGTCCCGGAAGCTGGGATTACAACATTGTCATACAGATATGAGCACTATGCCATAATTTAGTGCCTATTTAGAGCTAATTTATGCTGCAGAAAACAAATGTTGTGCCCGGATATTTTGGTTAAAAAAATGTAGTAGTGGCAGCTTCAGCTGAAGCCACAACTCCGGTATGCGAAACTCGGAAACTATTAGTGATATCAAATTCTTCCTTGTGTAGGAATTTAGTGCTAATTAAGTGCTCTGGATTTGTGCCATGCATACAATCCAGGCACTTTTTTTTTACCAAAAACGTTTAGTAATGCTGGCTTCAGGTGACTCTGATACGTAAAACCTAGAAACTATTAGTGGAATCAAATTCTCCTTCGTGCAGGAATTTAGTGCTAATATATACTGCAAAAATTAAATTTTGGTCAAAAACATGTAGTAGCGCTGGCTTCCGGTGTCTCTGGTACGTAAAACTGGTAAACTAAGCGGTATATTACATTCTCCTTTGAGCAGGAATTTAGTGCTAGTTTGTCCATAAATCTTTTCAAATTACAGATCAAACCATTAAGATCTGTATTTTCGTGATTGTGTCCGGGACTTCTGTTTTAAGTGAAAATGTTTGCTGTTAAGCATTTCATTGTACCTAGCTTGTGTCGTTTTTCCATAAATTTAATGTTGTGATTTTTAATCTAATTTTTCGCTAATAAAACGCAAAATACGTGTCTTATCAAAAAATGATTTCAAGCAAATTTTTAGACGTTACTTAGGCGAACAATTGAACATTAAACATTTTGATCAAGCTTTTGCCGTTATTCAGAAAATAAAAATGTTTTTTTTTTTTTTTCATTTTTCACAATGAAAACAAAAGCAAATGGTCTCAAGAAAATTTGTAGATCTTTTTAAAATGAACAGTTTTCCATCTCAACATTTTTTCGTATCTCGTATAGTTTTGCTCAAAAATGGAATTTTATATTTCTTAAAATGCATTTTCGGCGTATAAAACCGAGACCGTGGGTCAAAATTGGCTTCTTAATGAACTCGTCCTCTTCTTTTCCATTTAGGCATTAAAAAAGGATGCTGTAGCGCAATCCAATCACATTATTCCTTCGAAAGTAATAGTGCTCAATCCAAAACGTCTGTTGCGTTGAGTATTCTCTCGCTGAACAAAGTATAAATGTTTTTGACCAAAATTTCCGGGCACAAAATTTAATTTTTGCGGCATAAATTAGCACTAAATAAGCACTGAATTCCTGCACAAAGGAGAATTTGGTATCAGCAATATTTTCCGGGTTTTACGTACCAGAGTATGAAGCTGTAATTCCAACTTCCGGGACCTAATTGAGGGCTCTGCATTTTTTTTAAATGGATGGTACTGCCAGCTTTACGTAAAGCTAGCAATACCATGGTAGAAATATTTGTTAAATTAACTTTTGTCTTTCACAGAAATTGAAGGCTCATTAATGGCTCTTGAATGACCCCCGGCGCAATTTTCCAAAAACAACCCCTATCACGGAAAAACAACCCTAAAAAATAAATAAGCACTAATTAAAAAAGTGAGTACATCAGAATTGAGGGGTCATTTTAGGCTCTTCAACGACCCAAAAATCAATTTTACAAAACCATCCCTTAACATTCGAACTGATGCAATACTTTTTCTTGCACCTTGTGAGTACTTTTGGGTAACGGGTAGTTTTCGAATGTTAAGGGACGGTTTTGTAAAATTGATTCTGGGGTCGTTGGAGAGCTTAAAATGAGCCCTCAATTCTGATGTACTCACTTTTTCAATCAGTGCATATTTATTTTTTAGGGTAGTTTTTCTGCGATAGGGATTGTTTTTGAAATATTGCGCCGGGGGTAATTTAAGAGCCCTGAATGAGCCCTCAATCCCCGTGAAAGAAAAAACTTGATTCAACAAATATTTCTACCATGGTGCTGCTAGAAAAAATGTAGAGCCCAAAATTTGGCTTTTGGATATTAAATGAGCCCTTAATTCTGGCATAGGGCATACTCTGTGAACAGTCCAAGAAAAGCAAAAAACTGCTGATATATTTCATTCTCAGTTTTCCTTCTCAGGAATCCTGAAAAGGGTTATGGTAGTTACGGTCACAGCTCGTTGCGGCTCATTATTCACACCGAAGGGTCTGATTTTTTTCTATTTGAATTCACAATACAGTACAAGTCCGATAAGTGTACACTCCCCTTAAAACGTCATCACACGCACGGCACGCACACTAATTGGGGTTCTCCCACTACGTGTGATATTTTGCTTATCTTCTTCTTCTTCTTCTTTATATTCTTCGTTGGCTCTATACCTGCTTTATAAAAGCTTTGTATATCCGGCCATGACCAAGTTGAGTGGGAGTGAACTCCCTGAATCTGAAGCAAACAATGTCGGGCAGAGCTCAACTGCGCAATCTCAGGAGATTGTACAGTCAGCTCGGTTTCCCGACTGTTACGTAGCAAGGCGGCAAAATTCGAAAATACAGCCAACCGACTACCCCGCGCGAAAGGAGTCGTTTTTCAACGACACCTTCCGCACGGGGCAGCCTAGCGAGCATAGGTTGTAGCTTAGATTTTAAGGTTTGCTTTTTTTAAAAATTTAAATAAATGGGACGCGATTTTAAATGAGGGGTTTGCTAAGATTTGATATGAGCAGAACGGAGGAGGGCATTTTAGAAGTTTTGAAAGAGAACTTATTAGGTCTGTTCTGTATGTGTCAAATCTGGGACAGGCCCAGAGCACATGGTCTAAATCTTCTTCAATTTGAGGGTTGCAGGGGCAACCTCCAGTAGTTATAATATTTTTTCGGGCAAGGCTGGCATTTAAGGAATAATGGTTACTCCTCATGCGACAGAGTGAGACTATCCATTCTCTTGGGCCGTTAAATGTAGAGAACCAAGGTTTTTTCCTATATTTATAAAAACGCTGGGTGTATAAGACACCTTTATTTTTACCTATTTCCAAATAGTAGTTGTTGCAAATTTCGTCTAGAGATTTCCGGGCGGAAGAAAAGAAGTCAGAAAAAGGGAGGGGTATATTGAGGAGAGTGGCATCCTTAGCTGCTGATTTAGCTGCTACGTCTGCCGCTTCATTACCTGGAATACCTTTGTGACCAGGGATCCAAACTAGAGTTACCGTGCATTTAAGTTTATTCAAAACTGCCAGGCGGTTTCTAATTATAAATATCAGGTAGGAATTTGTAGATCCAGGACTATTGGAACCTACACATTCTAGGACGCTTAAGGAATCTGTGAAAATAACTGATTTATCAAAACGGTGACTGATGATGTAATCTAGAGTATATAATATTGCTATGGCTTCAATTGAAAAAATACAAGCAAAGTGAGACAATTTCCACATACGCGTAACCTGTGCATCCGGGCACACTAAGGCACAGCCTGCTGTGGACTCCGTAATTGATTTTGAACCGTCTGTGTAAAAGTGTAAATAGTCCTGGAACTGGATATTCACTAGGTCTTTGAAGTGGTTTGTGGGAGAAGGGCTATTCTGGACAAGCCGGCCTATTCCTATATTGATGTTAGGGGCGAAAAGCATATCTTCATAGGGAAATTCATAAAGAGGATGCATGTCTGATCTACGAATCTGATATTTTAAATTTTTTACTTTTTCGAACGCGTTCAGAAGGACGAATTGATTTATAATGTTGGCTTTCTTTTTTCTAATAACCTGATCCGAAAGGGAGAGCAGCATATCTGGAAGCGGGTGGTCCAAGTCTGCAAAGGTTTTAATAATATATTTTTTAGCCAAGAAGGCAAATCTTTTTTTAAAAGGTGGCTCACAGCACTCTGCCAGCATAACGTTGATGGGAGTGCTGCCTCTGTAGCCAATGGCTAGTCTTAGTGCTTGGTTGCGAATTTTTTCTATTTGGTCAAAATATTTGTGAGACGAAAAATTAAAAACATGAGATCCGTATTTCAGACTGCTTCTTATGAGGGAGACATAAACCATCCTAAGGATGTTTGGGTCTGCACCCCACCAGGTGCCTCTCAGTACTTTAAAGATGTTCAAGATTTTTCTTATTTTATCGCATAAATAAAGAAAATGATGTTGGAAGGATAGCCTAATGTCTAGAATAATTCCGAGAAATCTGACATGAATCGAGGGGGAGATTATAATGTTGTTTAGTGATAAAGTGTATGATGGGTCAGATGTATCTAGGTTCTGTCTGTTGAAGAGAACCAATTTGGTTTTTTCTGGGCAGAGCTCAAGACCTCTTTGTCCTAAGAAAACAGCAAGGTCGTTGAGACATTTCTGAAGGGATTTTATACTTACTGCTGGGTTAGCAGAACGACAAAGTATGGCGATATCGTCAGCGAACTCTATGATAATGCAATTTCCAGGGATTAGCCGGTGTATTTTTCTGGTATAAATTGAGTAGTTTATTGGACTGAGAATACACCCCTGAGCGAGTCCGACTGTACTGCGTCTAGGGCCCACTAGGTCACCGTTAATTTTGTAGAAGACATTTTTGCAAGAGGTAGCATTGTAGATAAATCTAGCCATTTGTCGGGGAACACCGATCTCTTTGAGATCTTCAGTTAGAATTTGGGGAATGACACTAGGGAACGCACCTTTTAGATCCAGAAACAGGCCGGCAACAACTTCGCCATTTGCAAAACCCGAAAAAATCTCGGAGGATAAAATAGCGAGGTTATCAGCACAGGATCTTCTCTTTCTAAAACCAAATTGCGTAGGGGAGAGAATGTGATTATGCTCCACGTACCATGAGAGTCTGTTGTAGATGAGCCTTTCCATCAATTTGAGCAAACATGAAGCTAAAGAAATTGGACGGAATTTGCCTGGCGATGATTTAGGGACAAAAAAAATTAGAAAGTTATTCCAAGAGTCTGGGAAGGAGCCAGATAGATAAATTTCATTATAAATTGCAAGAAGGGTTGTTTTGACCTCATCAGGAAGCTGAAGTAACATGTTATTATCAATTTTGTCTAATCCAGGAGAGGATTTAGTTTTTACTGAAGTTAAGGCTATAGAAAGTTCAGCTTCCGTGAACGGGGCCTCTAGGAACTCGTTCTTCTGAAAGTTTTCAGGGAAGGAGTCGAAGAAGACCGTTGGTGGAAACATCTCCTCTGCCAGGGCGTGAAGTTTTTGAATGGTCTCTCTATCCCCTGAACAGGATGCGTTCGCCGGTTGAGTGTATTTGTTCTTAAAACACTTTATGACTCGCCAAACTCTTGAGATCGGTGTTGTCCTATCTAGAGTCTCACAGAATTTCCTAAAGTTGCTTCTGCGAGCCGCGTTTAATGTGCGTCTCGTTTTAGCTTCTATTCTATTCAAATTAATATAGTTAACTTCATTTCTGCGCCTCCTGTAGGCCGCCAAGGCTGCCTTTCTTTCCTCAATTGCCGCGTCGCAGTCCCCATCCCACCACGGTGCCGGGATAAATTTTTTCTTTCTAGCTTTGGAGTGAGTTAAATTTTTGGGAGGTTTTGTAGGAGGACTAGCAGCAGTAACTGCTTCATCCACACATTTAACGAAAGCATTGTACTTGGATAAACAATCAATGTCCGGAGAATTAAAAGATTCATTTTTCTCCTGAATGGATTCCAGTAGGTTATTGGAAAAGGAGATCCAGTCGACTCGCTTAAGATTGTATTTGTGGGATACGTGCGAAGCTATTGGGGTAGAGATACCTAGACTTGATACCACTGGGAAGTGATCACTTCCTAGAGAATCATTCCAAACTCCCCATGAGGAGATGTTAAAGAGATTCTGAGACACGAATGTTAGGTCAATTATTGAAGGAGGGCTGTCTGGTCTGGTGCGATAGGTGGGTTCACCTGTGTTAAGGGGAATAAGATTTGTATTATCAAGGGCAGAGCATAGCTCCAAACCATTTCTGCAGTTATGCGAACTTCCCCATAATGAGTTGTGGCAGTTAAAGTCTCCAGCAATAAACAAAGAGCTAAAATCAAGAATTTGAATAGAGTTAAACAATTTAGTCCACGTCTCGGATGATATATAATTATCAGAGCCGGGAACTCTGTATAAGGAAACAATCAGAAGTTCGCCTAGGGAAGTGCTGATTGAGATTGCTAGAGTTTCTAGACTATTTTCTATGTTAAGGACGGAAGTGATCTTGGAGAATGTGATTCCCCTTCTTATGGCAATGGCCAAGCCACCCCCGTTATTACATTGCCTGTCTGCTCTGATGATATTGAAGTCTTTGATTTTAAAGTTGGAAGTTGTTTTAAAAAAGGTTTCAGACAAAAGTAGAATATCGAATTCGTCGCAGATGTTTGAAAGGTCGCCTTGTTTATTCAAGGCTCCCCGACAATTCCATTGAACGATTCTCAATCTATTAAGCTGAGCCATCAATAGCGAGTAATGATTTAGTAAGAAGGTTCACACAGTGCAATACTTTATTTAGAATATTTTGACTTTCCTCTGTTTTGAGGTGACCCGAGACTAAAAGTTCCACCAAGTTCATCAGAGAAGACAGGGTAGCACTAATGATTGGTGATCTGGTTGAGTTTGCATCCGGGGTATGAGAGGTGTCAGTAGGGGGGAGGGGGGGGTGAGTTAAAGGGGTTGGTAGCAGGGTATGGAGGAGGGGAGGGAAAGGGAGAAGTGGGGTGAGTGGAGGGTGAGGGGCTCACATGACCAGTACTATTTTCTTTGCGTAAAGCAAACCCGTTTGGAAAAAGGCTGGGAATTCTGCCATTGTTGTGGAGATGTGAGTACGATGAGTTGGATCCTCTTCGCGATGATTGCTGGGAATGCCCACCTGCGGGGGCCTGTATGGGTTTTGAGGAAACTTCTGGATTTTTCCATCTAGATTGTGATGGAGGTTGCGACATCTCTGGAGCCTTAGGGGTTGCCAGAGTTTGGGAGTAATAAGGTTTTTGGGGCTGTGAACGAGGGCCCGAGTAGGAGGGGGTGGGGGCGTCGTTAAGTTCTGGGAACATTGAGAAGCTGAATGTCGGGGAAGAGTTAGCTTGCGGAAAGGTTGTCGAAGCGTATTCAGCTCCCCTACCGGATCTGAGGATCGACTTCGCTTCTTTGAAAGGCAGTTTGTATTTAGTCGCAAATACTCGTAGCTCTCTCTGAAATAGATATTCCGGGCATTTTTTGTAAGAGGGTGAGTGATCCCCACCACAGTTCGCGCATTTTGAAGTGCCATTCGCGTTAGGACATGGCTTCGCCTCAGTGTGAACCTCCGAGGAGCCGCAGCGCCGGCAGCGTGCACTGGATCGACAGTGTAAGCTAATGTGTCCAAATCTGAGACATTTGATGCACATTTTCGGTTCCGGGTTATAGAGGTTAACCGGAAACGAGGCCATGTAAATGGAGGTCCTTTCTGGAAGAGCCGTGCCTTCAAAAGTGATCAAAACTGATTTGGAAGGGATTATTTTAGCTTCCTGCGTGGCAGGGTCTATGGTTTTTCGGTTAAGTCGGAGCGCTCCAGTGACCTTGGCTTTGCCTCTCAGCGAGCCCAGTACCTATAAATTCTTAATTATTTCCGACTCCGAAATATCATGTGAAACGCCACGGATTACACCTTGGCACGTCACAAAGCTAGAGGGGACAAGAGTAATAAGCCCTTCTATTTTTTTGGGGATTTCTTCCAGGAGGACATTTGCTGCTTGCGGGGTTTTTGCCATGACTCTCAGTTTGCCGAAGCCGCTGCTACGGACATCATTGATTAGGCCTAAGAAGTGTTTTTGGAGCAGACGGCCGCAAGTGTCCGCGGCGAGATCTTTTTTAGCCTGCTCAGAATTAGGGTTACGTTGGACTATGATAGGGCATTCTCCTTTTACGAAAGCACTGTAGCGAAGGGGTCGAGCGTGTTCGGTGTGGGGAGCGGGTCGTGAGTTTGAGCGGGTTTGGGTCTTATCCGCGGATTGGGCAGTCTTGCAATGATTGGGCTTGTCAGGCTGACTTGATTCAACTACCGATTTAGCCGAGGGAGGGAGAGAAACCTGTGTCTCTGGGATGATATTCATGTCGGATTGTGACCTGTCAATGGACAGATCCATGAATTCCACGTTATTATCCGGGTCTGGAAATGACATGTTCGCCGCTAGATTCTCGGACTCGACGGAATTTCCGGATTCCTCAGAATCAGCGTTTGAGACTGTTTCGCTGTCACCGATTCGCTGTTTTTTCTTCTTTTGTCTCTTACGCTTCTTGGACTCTACAATATGGAAGGTATTTTCATCCTTGTTCTTAAGGAACATTAATGAGTTCGCGCCTTTTTTTATATCTTCCGAAAGATATTCTAACGGGGGACTTGTTGACTCTAAAGACCCTCCTCCCCTTTCTCTCTGTTTTTCATTGCTAGAGGCCATGCCTCAGCAATGTTTAAAAGGAATTACAATTAGAGGGATAAAGCGGGGTAAACAGAACGCGAAAGTTCGAGCACGTGGCTCGTGCTTTAAAAATGGCCGACTCCGGCCAGTGCAGTAGGATACTCACCACAGACCCCAGGCCTGGTTTATTAACCACACTTGGGGACAATTGCAGCTCTGCGCGCACAGCGACGAGAGCTAATTACACTTTCGAAGGTACACTCGCAATATC
>CAKNXH010034669.1:0-24924 GCA_932178445.1 Andricus quercusramuli | reverse complement strand
TTCGTAAAGGAGAATCTGAATCTGTGATAAAAAATTGGGGTTGCCATTTGAAATTACGAAGTTACCCCCACCCCTGCCTCCTGTGGGGGTGGGGGTGGGATAAATTTTAACAAATTTTTTTTCCCCTTCGAAAATAAAAAGTTTTTATTCCAGACATTTTTTCCGTAGGATGCGTATTTTTTGAGATATTTCGTTGTCTCAAGTTAAAAAAAACACCCTGTATAATGAGAGGAAAAATAATGTGAAACCTAGTGAAAATACTCTTCGAGATGTTGCTATGCGAAAACCTAATAATGTAGGCCTTTTGACCCAAATTTGGCTCAAAATTAGCATATGGTGTCAGCATTTTTTCGAAAGTGTGAAAAACATTGTTTATAAACTGTGGAGGTCAACGTGTAAAAAAATTATTCACAAACTTAACTCAAAACCAACATACGGTTTCAGAAATTTTCCAAAAAAGAAGACAAATCTTAACCGTACCCGTGCCTACAAAACCCTTAAGTGAGGGTTCTCACTGCCCGCTTTACGAATTGATTTGCGTGGACGCAATTGGTGACGTATATTCAAATAAATTGTTAAAATAAAAATTGCTTAAGGAATTTAGAAATAATTTTTTTCTCACCAAAACGTGCGGTGGAATTTTGAAGATTTTTGAAGCGCATAAAACGTGCTTTGAAAAAAGTGTCACTTACATGGTTATGCCCTGACACCCTTAAATTATAACTGCGTGCTGGTGAAAGAATATTATTGTTTAGTTTTCTCGACAAATATATTCATTTAATGGATAAATATAACTTGGCGACATTAACACCTTCAATTAGGTTTTAATGAATTGCATCTATCATTTTCTTGAGTACAGACAAAGAAACGATACTGTGGATATTCTTACGAAACTGTTGAAAATGATAAACCGGAGTATCTTGCCAAAGGAATCGAAACTGTTCGCAGAGATGGTTGCCCAGCAGCTGCAAAGGTATGGACTTACGAATAATTTTAATTTGGAGTATAATCAATTAATCATAAAGTATTTTTCAAGAATTATTCAAGTTTTTTTTCCAAAAAATTGTATTAATTAGTAGAAATATGAATAGTTAATTTAATTTTGGAATTGGTTTGTTACAGATATTAGAGAAATCCCTGAAAATTCTCTTTGCTACTAAAGACTTATCTTTAGTCAAACAATACGTAATACGACAATTGGACAAAGTTTTTCGAGGCATTGCATCAATTCAGGACTTAACGTTTGCCAGAGAATTTCGGGGACTCCGAGGTTACAAGAAAAATGCTTGCGTACCAGCTTTGGAGCTAACTCGCAGGTTGATGAAAAAAGATCCTAGAGCTATTCCTCGAACCAATGAAAGAGTTCCATATATTATTATAGCTGGGGCGCCAAGCGAAACGCTTATACGTTCAGTCCGATCACCTTCTGAATTATTAGCTGATCAAAATCTACGTCCGAATGCCGTTTATTACATCACGAGGGTAATCATTCCGCCTCTTAATCGATGTCTAAATCTGCTAGGTGTCGACGTGCATATATGGTAAGTTAATTTCATCATGTTAATTTGAAAATAAGTTAACTTTAAGTTTCCTAATATGTAAATTAAACACGAATTCTGTAGGTTTAGAGATATGCCTCACCGAGAAGTTCTTACTAGAGCAGCTTCTTTACTCAGTGATAAGCAAAAGGCTACTATCTCCCAGTTTTTTAATGCTCTTGTATGTTTGTCTTGCGGGAGTTCGTCTGAGAATAAGATTTGTAAACAGTGTGTAGAACAGCCATCTAGAACAATTGTCGTTCTCCATCAAAAGTTGCGATCTTTGGAAAAAAATGTATTCGATGTGGATGTGGTAAGTTTCAATACTACTTTAGTTAAATAACATATTGTTTCTCCGTTGTGGCTATTGAAGCGGGATGCAGAAGAATTCGATGATTTTTCATCACCTGTTTCATTTCGCATCACCTGTCCACCAATCTTCCAAATAATGGGATTAAATGTTTAAAAAGGAACTTCGCAAAGTTCCGTGCAACCCGTGAGGGATTTCGATATCACTGAAGTTGGGCCAGAGTGGGGTTTTCAGAAATAAAGAAATATCCGTTCACCTAATATTCGGGGGCAAACGTGGTCCTATAGTTGAAATTACGGGATTTTATACTCTCTTATTCTGGGGAATAGTATATTATGCTAATTTGTGTGCAACCAAAGGTGGTAGGGCCCTAGGGAGCACAGGGGACGGTACCCCCTTCAAAAATCGACCAAGGAGGGGCAAAGTGTTGATTGGCCCCCTCTGAAATTGCAAGAATAAATTCATGGGATCATTTGAATTTTTCCGAAATATAAATTCTCATTTCGTTTACATATAGACCTGCTGCTAAGGAATGATAGGAAAATCTTTAACCCAGTTCTAAACTTAGCTGGAATGGATACTTTTATGATCTCATTGTAAGGATAATAGAGGGACTCCCATTCTAACCAACTTGATAGGCCAGTTGCAGTTTAACTAAACTTCTCATTACCTGCTGAATACTGGTTACGTTAAAATTGTTCTAGAGACTAAATGAAAAAATTCTGAGGTTTTAAATTATAAACCGGATACAAATGTGTACATGTTTGAACTGAGTCATATGAGTTCTTTGATTGTATTATAATTGTTACTAATTATTATTATCTGCTTAGTATTAATTGTAATAATAATTATTACTATATTTAGATAAATGTTGTTGGTTTTCTTTTCTGTTATCTTAAAAACTTTAATGTACCCCGCAGAATTTGTATGGGAAATAGCTGTCCACTAAAAATTCTGAGACTTTGCTTCCTGGTAATTCTTGGTGTCTAGATCAAAAGTCTCCATGAGCACCAAGTCTTGAAAATTACAGTTTTTGAGATATAGCCGTTCGAAGTTAAGGTTTTTATGTATTTTACAACAGTATATGGCTGCACTACCAATCATACAGGTCGTAATGATGCGGCGTATACAAACATAATTATGCCTGCACATATACATGGCAACACTTATACATGTACATGCCCTGTGGCCACCCATACAACGGTTGTGAAACGTGGCTTTAGTTGTGAACTATGAGTTATGATCTTCTTAGGACACGACGTGTGCGTGAACGGGATTTCAGCGCAGTGTTATCGAAGCGAGTGTAGAGGTGGGGTTAACGACGAGAGAACACTACGTTGGAATCCCGTTTGCACACACGGCTGTTCATACGGCGCTCCTGATTATACCAGCTTAAATATTTTATAACTCAAAAAACTAAAACTTCAAATGATTTTTCGAAAAGGAATTTTAGATTTATTTTTTTCATCTTCATACAGCTGTATAAGTTCGGACACTTGAGTCTGGGACACCCTGTGTATATATGCCGATCATCCTAGACTTCGGGGTGCTGAGAATAATTTAGATGAAAACACGACGACGAACCGGCGAAACGCCCACATTGAGTGGACGGATCAACTTAAGAATTACGTGCTAGACTGCTACGATGCCAGCATTATCCCTGTTCGCGGAGGCTTTATGGCGCATATGCACACTCTGTAGTGCTAGAATCACCCAGAGCTTCAGCACTTTTCGCATCAGTCTTTGCGAAATCAAGCCGACTACTTCCGGAAAAATGGATATGTACGCGGAGCGCTTCCCCAACCGCTGCTTGATCAAGCTGCAGACGAAGATGAAGCGACATTATGACCAACCGCAGAAAGCAGGCACCTTCTAAAAGATGATTGCAATTTCAGTACAAGGAGGAACATCAACATGCAAGTTGCTCTTAAGCCCCAAGATCTGGCTGAAATGGATGCCTCCCTTCGTGGAGATATCTCGCAAGAGTCCGACCTCTGGACCATCAATTGCTCAGTTTATGGTGCTGCGAAAACTTTGACTGATTCAAATCGAAGGCTAAAACCGACGATGGATCAAAAGACCAAAAGACGCTTGCATCAACTGAACAAGAAAATTGGATGGGCAAGACAGAATGCGTCCCGTGTTTAATGTGTGATTGACTACATAACATCTGGTAGACCGTTTACGTAAAGGGTTCGAAAGTTCGCCCAAGAACTAAGGATCTTGAATCACACACTAAACATGTCAAAGCTGCTGACAATCAAGCAGCATATTGTTGACGAAATACGGCTGTTATCTGACGCAAGGAGGAGAATACAGAAGAGGGAGAGATGGATCAGGGAGAATCAACAGTTTCTCGCTGACCCATCGCGCCTCTTCAGCGATCTGCCTGTTTCTGTAAAAATCCAGCCAAGCCCAAGGAGGTAGAGACTTTTTGGAGAGAGGTATACAAAATCCCGAAGTCACTGAAAATGAAAAAAGATACTGACAATATCATCCGCTTCAAGGAGTTTTGCGACAACCTTATAAAAGTCTGAGGAGGAATGTCCATCAGTCACTGCCGTAGAGGTGAAAAAAGCACTTAGAGGCAAGAAGAACTTTTCCGCTGCTGGACCAGATTGTATCAAGAACTTTTGGTGGAAGAAGTTTACTTTTATACACCAACATTTGGCCCACATATTCACCTCATATTCAAAGTCGGAGACGTCCATTCCACAGTGGCTGGTGTTAGGACGCACTATACTCCTGCCGAAAAAAGGTAATTTGTCCAACCCAAAGAATTACAGGCCAATGACTTGTTTGATGCCTCTTTGGAAAACTAGATTTACCATCTCATCTAGGAATTATCGTCTAATAACGAACAATGTCGCCTCTATCTCTCGCACTATGAAATTCTCCTGGATACCTCTGTGGCGACACTAATCAGCGCGAGCATAATGTCACTCATGTATTTTATATGGATGACCTGAAGATCTATGCCTCTGGTAAAAGTAAACTTCAATCTGCTATAAATATCGTCAAGAACTACACAGGAGAGATTGAAATGGACTTTGGTTTAGACAAGTGTGCCAAAATTCATCTGAAGGAAGGAAAGATTACTGGCCTTCCCAAGGACCCTGAGCTTGTGGATATAAGTGCTAGTAGACATCTTAACACTGGAGAGACCTATACATACCTGGGCGTGCCTCAAAGCCTCATCCAGGACGTAACATTCAGGACGTAACAGATTTGGTCTTCCAATCTGTCGGCGTTGAACAAGGTATCTGCGACTAACATGCTTGCCGTCCCGGTTCTACTCTACTCGTTTGGGGTGGTTCAATGGTCGAAGAACGAGCTTAAGGCCCTTGATGTCACCACACGTAAGATCATGCATATGCATAAAACCTTGCATATCAATTCGTTAGTTCCGCGATTATACATTTCACGCCATCAAGGTGGACGCAGACTTCTGAATCTCCAGTGTCTTCATAACCGAATTGTTCTAAGTACAGCTTACATCGTTGCGAATGGAAAAGATCCTCTCCTAAAGATGGTCAGAAACCACGAGATGATTGGCGAAGGAGCGTTCCTTTACATAGCCGCGGAGCAAGCGGCCGAGACCCTTAGCCTGAATTTTAACATCAGAAGTTAGGAAAGTGCATTACTCCATCTAGATGCTTCACGTCTTCACTTTTACAGAAATGTAGAAAAGCAAACCTTGTCGAAGGAGCAAACTTTTGCTTTCCTGAAATCATCAGGGCTCAATTTATGTACAGAGGGTTTTATTTTTGCATTCCAGGACGATGTCATTTCCACCTTAGCATACCGTGCCCGCATTTGATGTCCAGAAGTTCCCAGTGATAGGTGCAGAGTGTGTCATGCACACGCTGAGTACCTAGAACACATACTATCTGGGTGTCTGACCAACGCAGGAAAGACGTACATCTATAGACATAATGCGGCCCTAAGAGTACATCCGTCTCACATCCGTGAGGTGGGTGGTCAGAGGGCACGACGAAATCACACCGACAGGCCGGCGAAACCCTCGTGTGTCTTGAGGACGCGAAGCGACCCAAGGATGACAGCTTTCTGCATCCATCTCGCAAGTGCCTTGGCATATTTTTGGCACTCGGGTATGGCTTTAAGGTAACGAACCAGTGATAATTTCGCAGCTCCGAGAGCACCTATCACAAGGACAATTACTCGCATCGAATATTTTGGGTACAGTCGTTGCAGCTCTCTTTTAAGGTCTTGATACCTCTCCTCTTTTTCTTTCTCCTCTGCAGTGATGTTGTATTCGGACGGAGCCGAGAATTCGATCACGAATATAGTTCGTTTCTCGAAGTCTTGGAGATAAATGTCAGGCCTCGAGTGCGCAACGGAGACTGCTGCCCGAAAATCGTAGTTCCAGAAAATCTGGCACTTCTCGTTTCGGAAATTGATCCTATATCCCTTGGATCGTTCGGCAGGGCAGGGTCGCGACCAACACCGTATGAGCGACACAGATGGTAATAAAGTACTCCTAGGGCCGCATTATGTCTATAGATATATGTTGTTCCTGCGTGGGTCGGACCCCCCGATAGTGTATGTGACGTGCGCCGAAGAAAGGGGGCTTACTCTCAAAAAATCGAAATCGAGGTTTTTACACCTTTCGATAGTTTTTGAGTTGCTCTTTTTAATTAAACCATCGCAAAAAAATTTCGAACGTTATTATTGCTAATAATTGAGTTGTTAGGTACCCGAGAAATCAGGCTTTCGCTCGAGAGCTCGAGATCCCGTGAAACACCTCCCACCACTCACCACTACATCTCCGCGTCTCATCGATACCCGTCCGTGAGCCGCGTCTACGACCTATCTCTTTCCTCGTGAGAATGAAGTGGTAAGTGGAGAGGGAAGATTTCTTGAGTGTTCTCTCTCTTCTCAAACTCGGGTCTATCCGGTCAACTTCGACTGCTCGCCCTGAAAAATCTTACTTTCCAGAGTAAGCCCCCTTTCTTCGGCGCACGTCACATATGTTCTAGGTACTCAGTGTGTGCATGACAAGCTCTTCACCTATCACTGGGAACTTCTTGACATAAAATGCGGTCACGGTAATCTAAGGTGGAAATGACACTGTCCTGGCATGTGAAAATAAAACCCTCTGTACCTGAATTGAGCCCTGATGATTTGAGGAAAGCAAAATTTTGCTCCTTCGACAAGGACTGTTTTTCGACATTTCTGTGAAAGTTTCCGTGCATATGCTTGTCGAGTAGCTGTTGGTGAAATTTTCCAACCTCTGCTTTCTGTACTACGGCTTTTAGACGTGAAGCATCTAGATGGAGTAATGCTACAGGGCATGCATGTTTGTATAACATATATGTACATGTATAAGCGTAGTAATGTAAGTTAGATTAATGAAGATATTTTAGCGATGTTGTTTGTCTGAGTGTTGTAAATTTATTATAATATAATAGAGGAAAGGGCTCGAATTTGATATACCAACTACTTTTCGATGGATTGCCGGGACTCTATGAACCGAAATTCGACCAACAATAGGTCATTCGAAAGGTTATTTAATATCCTTTCGAATGGTTTCATTGATTTTTTCATATCATTAACAAGTTTTTCTAAAATAAAGATTTTCCAAAAAAAGGAGTTTTTCGAAAATCGGTAAATGGTGGCTCTAATTTGATATACCTATAAAAACATCGAAATACATGGAAAATAAGCAAGTTTCCGATATGAAAATATTTATTAATATTATTTAGGATGATACAAAGTATAATCGAATCTGGTATTTGACATTCTGAAATCTGCAAAGAAGACAAATTGGACAATAAGCGTTAGTATACATACTACACTCGTTATTGTTAGGATCACATCAATCCACACTAAACACGCACAGACATACACACACATACGTGCGTGAATACATGAACCCATTTTTTCAACATTCAGGGAGCTGAATAATGTCTAACTGTGATTTTCTGATACATCAAATTCGAGCCACCCATGGTATATCAAATTAGAGCCACCCGGTACGAAATGTTCATGTTTAAAAAGCACAACCCATAAACAGAAGCATCTCCATATCTATCGAGCAATACTATTCCACTAACCTTACTTCACTACTACATACAACATTTATTGGAAAAACTACATTCCCGAAATAACTAATAGACATTTAAGACTTCCCTGGAATGAACTCAGGATATCAGATTCTTTATTTTTCTGGCTCACATTTTTTGTGATGCGAATGAAACAGTGAAACTGTCATTATTTTCCACTACACTTAAGTGCGTTCAGTTCCTACTGTTACCAACCTAGTACATGTTTTAGTTTTCCAGAAATCCAGGTGGCTCAAATTCAAGCCCTATATCAAATTCGAGCCATTTCCTCTATATATAGGTTGGTAATGACATACTTCAGACCAAAGAAAGGAGATTCGTTGTTTAATATTTTATTCCATATTTGCTGCCAACGTTTCGAAAACTAATGTTTTCCTCATCAGGACAATTTTGTTAAATTTCGAAGTATCCTCAACAGCTTAAGTTTTTCAAAAGGTTTCTATTTCTCTTCCTTCGTCACTATATAAATAATTAAATAATTTGGGTTTTAATTTTTTATTATATTTTGTTGTATATAAAACGGAAACATAACGAATGTTATGTTCCATTTTTACGAAGAGAAATTGAGAAAGAGAAACCTTAACAAAGACAGAAATAGCAATGACGTATCATCAATTTTTATCATAAGGTACCATAGTTTCTAGATAAATCTAATTACTAAATTAAGTGTAAGAGTTATAAAATTAAACATTGTTAACAAACCATAAAAATTGTTTTTAAATTTTAAAAAACTACTATTGATGATTAATTAATTGTACATACAATAATGCAAACGAAATTTTATTTATTTATTTTTTTTTATTAAAAAATTTCATCAATTTGCAAATTTAATAATTCCAATAATTTTTTTTAATTTTTTATTAATATAATGTTTTAATTTTTTTTTTTAAATTAAAGAATCCAAAATTATATTATATATTGGACTGTTATTATTAAGTTCTGAAACTATATTCAAGCAATTATCAGCTATGACTTTATGGTTTTTAGGATTTTGTCTAAAATTATCATGATGTTCTTTAATTCTTGTAGGAAGTAATCTACTAGTTTGACCTACATAACATTTTTCACAATTCTACATTGAATTTGATATGCTACATTAGTGAGTTGTACGTTATCTAGTAAATATTTTCCTAATTTTATGAATTTATCAAGTTTAGAGTCAATTCTGAAATTAGTTGTAATATTAAAATCTTTTAAAACTCTTTTAATTTCAAAAGATAACTTTCCATGATAAGAAATTGATACTATTGGTTTAAAATTTAAATTTCTAACTAAATTTATATTGGTTTGGTTGGATAAAGAATCTGTAATTGTTCTAATTTTATTATTAATATGAGTTTGGACACATTCTATTGGGTAATTATTTAAATGGAATATTTTTTTAATAAATTCAATATTTAAACTGTGAAAAGATTCATCTGATAATTTTAATGCTGTGTCTATAAGATTTTTTACTATGAAAATTTGATGTTATATTGGATGGTTAGAAAGAAAATTTATATATCTACCAGAATAAGTATTTTTACGATACCAATATGTGATAATATTACCTGAATCAGTTTTTATAACTTTAAAATTTAGAAAAGGAATAGAATTATTGTTTTCAATTTCGTGTGTAAATTTAAGTTTTGGATGATAAGAATTAAATTGATTTATAACGTAAAGTAATTTATCTTTCGGTAATATAATAAAAGTATCATCCACGTATCTAAAATATGTGTGTAACGAGAAATTTAAATTTTTTATGACATTTGATTCTAAGTCTTGCATAACTAAATCAGCTAATGTTGGAGAAATAGGAGAACCCATAGGTGTTCCAAATATTTGTCTGTAAAAATTGTTATTAAATTTAAATACTGTTTGTTCCATTAAAAATTTTATTCCTTCTTCAAATTTATCAATAGGTAAATCTGTATAGTTTTTTATATAAATCCATCTACTTAAGATACTATTGATAACTAAATCAATTGGCACATTTGTAAATAATGAAGAAACATCTAAAGAAACAATGATATGATCCGATGGAATTGTTTTATTAATAATTTTATTTTTAAATTCAAAAAAATTTGTAACTTGAGATTTTGTTACTCTTAATGCTTTTTTAAGAATGTTATTAAAAATATTAGCCATTTTATAAGTAGGTGAGTTTATTTATGAAACTACAGGTCGAAGTGGACAATTTTGTTTATGAACTTCAGGTAACCCATAAATTCTAAGAATGTTAGTATCATGAACTAAAATATCTTTGCGTAATAATTCTTCACCTAAATATCCATTAATTCGCCAAGAATTTAAAAATTTAAAAATTTAATTTTTTAATTGTTTTTCAGGGTTTTCATTTAATGTTTCACAAGTTGTAGTATCATTTAATAATTATTGAATGATACTACAACTTGCATTTTTTAAATATAATATTCCTTTTTAAGTATTACTGTAATGTTACTTTTATCTGCACGAGTTATTAGTAATTGTTTATTAGATTTGATGAATCTTTGTGTTTTATTAATGTTTTCTGCTAAGACTCTATCCAGTTGTGATTTTTTATTATTCTGTAAAAAATTATGTGATGTATTAATTATTCTGTGTCTTAACAAATCACGATCTTCAATGTTTTCAATTAAACCAATATTTGACTCTATATCTTTAACAATATCCAAAATTACTTTACGTTTGTTTGTTAAAAAGGAAGAAATAAATTTATTTCCTAACCTTAAAGTGTCATTAACTTTGTCTGGAATATCAACATTACTAAAATTTATTATCCAAGGATCTTTAGAATCACAATTATTTGTATCTTTATGTTTATTTATATTGATAGGTACTTGAACTTTGCTTTTAATTTTTAAATTTTAAAGTTTTTTTTCAATCTTTGTTTATCTTTTAAATTGTTTGTTGTGGTATTTAATTGTATTTCTAAAATGTTAGTATATATATATTAGTAGGTAATGAATTTCTTAAATTAATTTTGATATTATTAAAATTTTGTTTTAAATGTTCTAAATGGATATTCAAGTCTTTGATTTCATCATTAAGCAAACGACGTTCTAAAGATTCTACCATGAAATTAACATGGTTTTTCGCACTGTGACTAAACAATTGTAATTTTCTAACATTCCTACTTGAATTATTAATATTCTTTGGTAATAAATTGTGAAACCCACAATTGACAAGAAATGATTCTCTAGTTTTTTAATTATTAATTTTCTCATTCAAATTGATGAACTTTTTTACTTCTGTAAAAGAGGTTGGAAAGTTATTTTTGATTTCGTTGAGATACATATTGCTGTGAAGAAGGAACGTAAAAATAACTTGAATTAATTAATTTAATTACTAACACTTCATATATAAGTTGGAGTAACCTTAAATTTTAACACAACAATTTTGTTAAAAAACCATGTTGGATTGACAATTATTGTAAAAAAGATAAATTAATAAATTGAATTTAAATTTCACTATAAAATTAATAATTTTTTAATAGATTATTAAAGATGTTAGAATTTGATGACCTGAATCCTTGGTAAGGATAAACTTCTAAATTTGACAATGAAGATATAATAAATTATGTCAAAACATAATATTAGTTAGATTAATGAAGATTTTTAAGCGATGTTGTTTGTCTGAGTGTTGTAAATTTATAATAATATAATATATATAGGTTGGTAATGACATACTTCAGACCAAAGAAAGGAGATTCGTTGTTTGATCCTTTATTCCATATTTGCTGCCAATGTAATGTAAATATGTAGGCATAATTATGTTTGGAGAAGCCGCATCATTCCTTATTGTATGATCGGCAGTGCAGTCTTATACTGCTGCAAAATGCATAAAAAACTTAGCTTCGAACGGCTATATCTAAAAAACCCTAATTTTCTGGACTTGGTGCCCAGGGAAACATTTGATCTACACATCAAGAACTACCAGGAAGCAAAGTGTCAGGATTTTTAGCAGAGAGCCATTTTCCATACAAATTCTGCGGGGTCCCATATACTTCCGCTCTATAAATTTTGTTTTCATATTCTATAGGTTGATTGCAGTCCAGAAAAAAAATTGATTTGCAATTGCAAATTTATGAAAATAGTAATGTAAAAGTTTAATTCAGACATGATAGTAGCAGCGGTACACCTCAATTATGCTAAAATTGTTAAAAAGGCATGAACGTTGGTATTTTTAATTTTTGGGCAAAATTTCTTTAAATCTTTAAAATCTTTGCAAAATAATTGAATTCTATGTAAAATCCTTTAAATCTTTCCGAAATCTTTGAAAAATCATTGAAATATTTCGGAAATGATTTAAATCTTTATTCAGTCTTTGAAATCTATTGAAAAATCTTTTAAATCTATTCGAAAACTTTACGTAATATTTGACATCTTTCTGAATTCTTCGAAAATCTTTGCGAAATATTTGAAATATTTAGTAATATTTGTGAAATTATTGAAATATTTTTGAAATCTTTGGGAAATCATTGAAAGCTTTGAAATATATCAGAAATCTTTGTGAAATATTTGGGATATCATTGAAATCTTTCTAATATCTTTAGAAATATTTGAAACATTTTTGAAATAGTTGGTAATATTTGTGAAATTATTGAAATATTTAGCAAATCATTGAAGTCTTTGTGAAATGTTTTAAATCTATACGAAATCTTCGAAATCTGTGGGAAATCATTGGAATCGTTTTAGACTATGCGAAATTTTTTATCTGGAAAAATATTGCATTAAAAAAGATCTAGTTTTCATTGAGTTGAATCTTGATCTTCGAATTATTTCGGTGTTTTCCATCGCAGTTTCCATCGTAGTTTCCCAAAGAATTGAAATGTAAAACTAAGACCTAATTTTGTTTATTCAATGATTTGTAATACGTGATGTGGCGTCATGTGCCATTATAAGAGATTGTAATACACAGATCAAAATATCAAGATAACAATTTTGAAATATCACTTTGCAAATTTTTCTGTGACTCCGAAGGGTTTTCACTCTAGCGGGAATATGAGTTAGTAAATAGTTTTTTGGGAAAAAGAGGTGTCTGTTGAGACTTTCAAATTGATTAAAACTGACCATAAATCAATGTAATAACTAATAATAATTCCCGGTGGGTTAGAGTAAGAAATATTTTTTCATAATCTCATAAACAAACTAATGAACGAAAGTCATTTTTCATGATTGGTAATGGATTAGCTATTTGGAATCCAGAGTTTTTGTATGAAGTATGACAGATATGAATGAACAATTACAATTAGATTAGAATAACTGCTGTTTAGCAGCTATTTAAACAATTCTTGTGAACAATTTTTATAAACAAATATATATTTTGACCACTTTTCATTTATGGGCTAAATTTTATCCTGGAATCAACTAGGAACGTCTTGACAGGGAATATTTACTGTCATAGTTTTCAAATTAACAAAAATATTTAATTATATCAACAATTTTGATAGACAAATGCACATTTGACTTTTTTTTCATGGAAAGGCTTTCTAGTTGATTCCGAAAAAAATTAGGCCTATTCATGAAAAAATGGTCGAAATGTGTGTAATCGTGTATTAATATTTGTCGTATTTCACACACAAGCTATGGATTTCCAAAGCTAATCATTGCGAGCGACGAAAAATTGAATCGTTCATTAATTTGTACATAAAAGTATAAACCATTTTTTCTTAATCTAACCCAGTGGAAATTATTTTTGTCTAGTTATTACATTGATTAATTAATGAGCGGTTTCAATGAATTTTAAAGTATTTAGAGAAACGGCATCACTGTAAAATTAGACAAATAAAAGTTTAAACTTTGTTATTAAATAACAAATTTTGAGAAATATCCGCAGTACTCGTTATACCTTGAAGACATGTCTCTAATTGCACGGAACGTTTCCGCGAAACGTTCTAAAGAGGACTTACCTTTATTGTTATTATTATCAATAAATATGGCGTAAACCGTAAGAGATGGGTCAAAATCTATGTCAGTTTCTAATATGAATATCATATTATAGTGTAGTATGCGGTACTCAAAACTTAAAAATGCCATTGTTACGTTCCCGAGTGGCGTGGACATTTTACGCGTCTCGAGAACGTGTCTGGAACGTTCGGCAGGAACGTTACGTAAGTGCCCGCGGAACCATCCAGAAACTAGCAGTTGCAGTTCCAGAAACTTGTCAATATAGCAACATAAAATGGCGCTATATTCACAAAAAAGGGAATTAAAAAATTTATGGACTTTTTTTGGTCAAAATTTGGAAAAAACTTTTTCTACGTTATGATATTAAAGCGTATACTTTTTCCAACAAAACATTCAAATTTCATTAAAATTCACTTCGCGCAGTTTAAAAAATATCGATAATTTAAAAAAATGTGAAGCCAAAATTCAACATGGCGTAACTCCCGTAATTTTTAATGATCCTTTGGGCACTAAATGTCTCTTGTGTCGACGTCTCCATTCCCTGCCGCATCACGTCGAGTTTGGTCGCTGTATAACTGCAGGTCCTATGCTTATACACAGGACCTAAAGTTGTATAGCGAACCAACGTAATGAGATCCACTTGCAGATACTGATATTTTTGACTGGCCGTCTGTACATAATACTATTTTACTTCGCGTCTTCTCAAAGAATACGGTTGAGTCTTTCACTGTCGAAAAAATAAAGTATTTATTTATTTTGCGCGATTATGTTTAAATTATGTTTCCGTAGACATAGAATCCAATTTATTTCCTTGAAAAAGATTACCGGCGCAAATAAAAGTGCCACTTATAAATTGAGGAAATTCAAGGCCGGAAACGAAAGATATACACATTTTCTTATATATTGCCAAACTCCTGGAGGATAGTGCCCCTCTCAGTATATAACACCAACCAAATATGAGCACCTCAGAGCAAAAGGGAGACTCCGCAGAGTTGAGAGGAAAAGCGAGACAATTATCGTTGCGCTGTCTTGCTCTTCAGGCATTCTGCGTAAGAGTTTCTCTTTCTAACGGTACTTGTCTCGTTTTTCCTCACGGCTCTGCGGAGTCTTTCTTTTGCTCTGACGTGCTCATATGACTCTGTCGGTTCCAGTTCTGCCCGCACAATCCCCCTCCATTAACCGAAGTTTGATGAGACTGACGTTATAACTAGTCTCTCCAGCCTACGACGACTAGCTACTTAATTTGGACATGATTTCGACTCACGAAATACATTTCTCGCATCAAGTTGGTAGTTGGACGTACTCAATACACAATGAATAATAGAAACAATACAATAGCCTCAGAATGGACGGAAACTTTCATTGACGAAAGGCATGCACCCGGTACAGGTAAAGGTAAAGTTTCAGGCTCTGAATGAGACTGGGTGTTTGGAATGCTAGTGGGGTGAATAATCTTAAGGAAAGAGAATTGCGGGAAAGAATATATGCAGGTAGTAAAGCGAGTGTAAGGGTAAATGGTCAACTGAGTGACTGGTTCGATATTATGCAAGGTGTTAGGCAAGGATGCATTATGTCTCCATGACTATTTATTACATCCATGACCAAGTGTCATCGATCGCAGATGATAAGTTTGTTATGGCAGAGTCAATCGAAGACTTACAAAGAATGTTGAGCAAATTGAATACAGATGTGAAGAACGTGGGCCTCAGAATTAACGTAAATGAAACAAAAATGATGGTGTTTGAAGGAAATGGTAAGAAAACAATATTCACTATTGCCCTAAATGATGAGAGAATAGAACAAGTTGATAGGTACATATAACGTGGTAGTCTATTCACTAATGACGGAAAGATAGATGGAGAGATAGCTAGGCGTATAAATGAGGGTAAGAAAGTTATCGTTAGAGCGGGATCCATTGTCAGAAGTAAAAATACATCAGGTAAGGCTAAAATGGCGATATATAATTCTATAGTTACAGCCACTGTGCTGTACGGTATTGAATCCTGGACATACCAAGAAAAAGATGAGAGTAAAATTAACGTGGTTGGAATGCAATATCTGCGCATGGTATGCGGTAAAACGCTGATGGACAAAGTCAGTAACGTAAGAATCCTCAAGGAATGTGGTATAAGTGAGACACTATTTGACAGGAATGAAAGAAATTTGTTGAGATGGTTTGGGCATGTTAAGAGAATGAATGAGAAACGACCGATGAAACAACTATATCAAGGTAAAGTAAATGGCAGCGTACCGAGAGGCCGACCGAGGAAAGAATCGTCAGAATGTGTGAATGAGACGCTAATTCGAAGAGACATAAGAAGCCATAGAAACACAAGAGCTTGCATGAGGAAATGCATGGACGTGAAGGACCTGAAAAGGTATTTCAGGACAGAAAAGTATAGAGACAAATAGTTTATAAGAAATGCATGATGAAGAGTGGCAGTGGAGTGAATGACGCCTGAAACCAAAAACCTTGGACACAAATGGGCCCTAGTGTGGAGCTTTACATGATAACTTTGTGAAGCTCTTCGCCTGGGGTGATCGCTAGAGAGATTGATCAGCCACCTGGGTCGGAGCTGTGTCCCCCTCCCCATTACTTCCTTCCTCACCGAGTGAGTCACGCTTACCCTGAAAGGGATATGGCCTAAAGGTATAATAATAATAATAAAATACTATATATAATAGCTCAGTGCATGAAAGTTGATAGAAATAAAATTGTTTGTTTGTTTAGATTTGCCGATCATGTTCAGGTCAATTGGGAGTCTCAGATTGTGAATCTTTGGATTGTCCTATTACTTATCGTCGTTCACAGGCTAAAAGAGAGTATGCGCTAGTCCCTACTATACGAAGAATGATCGATGACTGGTAAATTACAAGTTTAAGCAATTTCTGTAATACATTTGGTATCGGTTTCGGGTCAGGAGCCCTGCTGGACAACCCCGGCACTCTGACAGGTGCTATTTTACTGTACCCTCATGGAGTTTTTTCTAAGGCAACACACTCTATCTGGCCACCGTGCCTGATTTGATTCTCTGTGCTTATACTTGTAGGTATTGGAAATATACACTTACTCAGATGTTGGGCATGAAGCTCATCGGCGCATAGGTTATAGGGCCTGTGTTGCAAGCTGTCTTGCTGCAACGCTGGAGAGTCGCATTGCTGTCACTGAAATCGGCAAAAATCCCGCGAATTCATCCTTTATTAGGTAGTGTTCAATTAGATAATAAACTCTGTAATTTTTAATTGAGAATTATTATGATTTCACTTGCACCAGGTCAGGTTGAGTCAATGTTTTCGAAACTTTTTCAAGCAAACATCGTAGAGTCTTTATTTATTAATAAGTTCAAGCGAAACTCGCGGCTAAGACATCCTTGACCATCAAACTGATTGTCTCGATTTTTTACTGTATAAGCAATATAATTACTTGACGCGAATCAGACAAGTCTAACGTTGTCTTTCTCGTTAAACTGTCACGTTCCTCGCGTTCTTACATACTGAAGATTTGAGAAACGCGAGTGGCTTCTTACGACGATACACGATCATTCGAACATTGTCATTATCAAACTCACATTATTCACGCGTTACACTGTGTTTGTTATATCTAAGACTTTGAGAATGTATACAATTATTATATTCAACGCGTGAGCATACCGCTCGCCTCGTGCGCTAGAACACGAAAAGGTACCTGGAAGAAAAAACAGACCAAACAAAAAAAAACGCACTAAAAGAAAAATAAGTTAGTAATATGAGTGAGGAAGTGAGTCTTAGCCGCCCGCCATGAAGAAAAAATTCAACAAAGAAATCTTAACAACAACAAAAAGTTAATTCTCGTAGCAACAATACCTAGAACTCTTAATAGTGGTAACAGAAAAAAAATAATGTGTTAACACAACAAATTAAGAGTGATTTTCAGATTGAAGTTTTATAGCTAAAAAACAGAAGAGACAAATTATGCACTCGCAGAATTTTATTCATAAAGCTCTTGTGCTTCACTCGACTTGAGTGGTGAAAGACATAGCTTGGTAATCGGACGATCATATTCGGAATTCGAAGTTTTAACTTTTATCCCACGAATCAAACCATCTTTACCGGGTTAACACTTAATGACATGACCGAGAAGCCAATTAGCTGGAGAAAGATTATCCTGTCGCAGTAGAACCATGTCTCCTACATTTATATTAGACTTTTTGTTGAACCACTTATGTGTTTTCTGTAATAAATGAAGATAATGAATAGACCATCTACGTCAAAATTTCTGTGAAACACGTTGTAATAATCCCCAGCATGACCCATGCAATTCGCAAATTGAATTCGATTTGAATTGACCTGTCGATCGCGGAATCTTAACTGTTCTAAGTTGACAAGAGCATGATTTTATTCAAGCCACTGAAACAGAAGATCATCTGGTAACTTTTGATCCCAATCGAGCTTGCGCAGCCATAATTCTTGCATCAACAACTTTGCTACAACTATCATAGGAGCTAGCCACCCGAGAGGATCATATAATTTAGTAGGAAATTGAACAGGCTTTTAATGTTCGATTGCTCGTAAAAAACTATGTAGAAAGGTCGTTTTGTAAATACTGCCCACAAAAAAAGAATCGATTGAGAGGAAATTATTTGAATAGGAGAATTTAAGAATGCAGATTCACCCCTGCCGATTTCAGTGCCGTTTCATTGCTGTTTCATCGGCAGAGATACCAATTGCCGTCCATCGGGTTGTGAAATTTTTAATCGTTCTCATATACACAGACTATGTGAGATGGTCGTGTCTTCCTTCACAAAATGAAATATCGGCGCGATATCCGATGTATTTATTCTCTCCCTTTTACGAGTTCGAGGGCCTCCGTTCCCTTTACAGTACGTTACAAAACCACTTATACTACCTTAATAATACTTACTATCTAAACCATAATATTTTACTAATATTAACTTATATGCTGTCGCTTTGTCTTTAAAAATATTACTCTCGAGATTTGCTGACTATTGAGTTTCCTGGGCTTCCGTTTCCTCTTACCATTTCCTTTACCATCATTTTAAACTTTTATTTAAATTACTGTCCTTGTATAGGAGTGCGCGATTGGCCTTTCCCTACTGTATACCCCTTACTTTCTCTCATTTCTTCCAGTCTCAGCATCCAGCTTGCCCCTTGTCCACTTCCATCCAAGATCCACCTTATCCTGTCATCCACTCTCTCACCATCTGTTTCATCCCCCATACATCCCCTAAAACATGTCCCCATGATTCTGTCTCGTAATGGCAGACTCTACATCTTCTTTCTTCTTCCTACATCCAGTACCTACACTCTCTCATTCCTTCCCCGATCCTAAATCGTATAACATGGTTCCATTTACTCTCCTTCTTGATCTTTCATAAATATTCTGGTTCTCCTTCAGCCTTCACTACCGTATACAACCTGTTATACTCAGATTCCACGATTTTTTTCCCATCTTTCCTACCCTTCCCTTATTATCAGTTCATTCTCCAACTCTAGCCATACTCTGACATCTGCTCTTATATCGCACTCTCTCCTCCTCTGTTGTCTCTCTTTCTCCCACCTTGATCCTCCTGTGTTACCCCTAGTCTCTTTGTTTACTACTTCCCGTAGACAAGCTTGTGCTATCCTGCTGCCCTCCCCCCTCTTTAGTTTCTCCTCAAAGTTCCATGCTCTCTTCATCTGTCTAATAACCATTTTACCTCTACTTAATTCCTCCCTCAACATATATCCTGGACAGCTCCAGCTCACTCCTTTCCCATACTTTCAACCCTCTTGTGCTCCTTCCATCCCCAGATCTTCCAGTCATCTTTAAACCTTCTCTTCCCTATATCCCACACCTGCCCCATTACTTTAGTTGCACATTCTATCCTTCTCCTCACCTGTAGTTCAACCCCTCTTTTCGACTCAAACCAGAAGCCTAGGTAACTCAATTCCTCGACCTGTTCCACTTTCTCCCCGTACATCTTCCATTCATATTCTACCTTTCCCTTCTCTTCCTAAAAAACATCACCTTCGTCTTCTTTACATTTACCGTTAAGTCTTTAATTCTCACATACTCCTCAAACACTCTTATTATGAGACTCATCCCTCTCTCGTCATCCGCCAATAAGACTATATCGTCTGCATACGCTAAAGAATATACCTTGCTATTTCCCAAAACCGTCCCCCCTTTTCCTTTCTTCTCTATTTTTTCCTCTAGATCTGCCAATAAGAGGCTGAATAGTAGTGGGCTCAATGGACACCCTTGCCTGAGCCCCCTTCCACTCCAAAAAATCTTCCCTTTTTGTTTTCCAATCCTCACCCTTATCTTAGTCTCTTCGAATATCTCCTTTATCCTCTCGACCAACCCTTCATCCATCCCCTTCTCTTTCATAACCTGCCATAGCACCTTTCTGTTTACCGAGTCAAATGCCGCTTTGAAGTCTACAAATAAGGTCACTAACATCCCTTTCTTCCTCCCTAAGTTCCTATTCACTAGATAATTCAGTACGTAGATGTTGTCTACTATTCCCATCCCTTTCCTGAAGTCCGTCTGATTGTGTGGAATAATCCCTTTCTCTTCCACCTCCCTTTCTAATCTCTTTCTGAGAATCTCCGTATATATTTTGTAGCCGACCGACATAAGTGTGACTTCCCTATACTCCTCCACCTTCTTGCCCTCTCCTTTCTTAAGTATCGGCAACACCAACCCTGTCCTCCATTCCTTAGGCCATACCTCTCCTTTCAATACCTTATTACATACCTCCCACATTTCCTTTCTCACCCCTTTTCCTCCATACCTCAAGCCTCGTTCTCAATATCGTCCTCACCTGTTGCCTTGTTTCTTTTCAGCCTCCCTATCGCTCTATTCAATTCCTCCCAACTTATCCCGTTATTGCTATCATCTTCCCCTTCTATTACCTTCCTCTTTTCACCTAAAACCTTATTTTCCACTCCTCCCAATAGTCCCTTAAAGTACGGGGCCCCTCATCCATTTTGATTTCCTCATTGATGCCCTTTCGTCCTCCTCGTTCCCTATTAATCACCTCCCATTTCCTCCCTTCCCTGATTGATTTTTTCACCCTTTCCATATACCTACTTTTCTCTAACTGCCTTTCATCACTTAAAAATCTTTCATGTTCTCTCTTTCTCCTATTATATTCCTGTTTTCCTATCTCCCCTTTTCTCCACTTTTTTACATTTTCCTTCATTCTATCCTCAGTCTCCTTACATTCTGCGTCCCACCAACCCCTCTTCATTCCCCTTCTCCTGGCCTTACCTCTTCTTTTATCCTCTCTGTTAGTTCTTTTAGCTTTTCAAGGCGCGCGTCTACTTCTTCCCCTTCCAGTCCTCTAATCTCCTCTTTCTCCATTCTTTCTTTAAATTCTCTCAATTTATCCTCCCCCCCCCCCCCCCCATCTACCCATTTTTTCTTTCCTTTCACCCGTTCCTTCCCTTTTGTTCACTATGCCGCTTCCATCCTAAACATTTCAATGTCGCTATTAGCGGGAAGTGTTCTGAGCCTATTTCATTACCTACTTCCATTTTATCCATTCTCTTCCTTATTCTTTCTTCTGCTAGAATGTAATCTATCACTGTCTCCCCTTTACCTATAAAAGTCATTACTCCTTCTTCATCTCCCGTTATATTCCCGTTGCAGATAAACCACCCGCGATATCCCATTTATCTTCCAGGATATCCTGGGGATATCGCGAATGATATATTATAGGGCGGAAATCCCCGGAATATCCCATCGAATGTGGAAAATCAAAAGATATTACTCAAACGACTTTCAGGCCGTTGGAAAATGGTCTCATTTAATGGTTTAGAAGTCGTCGGGGTAAATCTTCTAATAGATCTCATAAATTTAATCATTTAAATCGGTCACTATACAGCCAACACCAGTTCAGGCAAATCTCGTTGAATTGTTTTTCATTTTTCTTAATCGGAACTACATTCAGTGACAGAGTTATCTGAAGTATGGGAAACAAAGTCGGGAAATCGTTTCCCTTCAATCGATTCTTTTTTCCTAGGTGTCTAGCATATAAAGCTAAATATATATATATATATATATATATATATAAACAACAGATAAACAACCACCGCTGGGTCCTACTGAGAGCAACTGCTATCTAAAAAAAAATGTTAATAGCCCCCAGTAGAACCGCGGTAAATCATACCTATGGCCACGTCTCACAACCGTGAGATGGGTGGTTACAGGGCACGGCGAAATCACAACGACAGGCCGGCGAAACCCTCGTGTGTCTTGAGGACACGAAGTGACCCAAGGATGACAGCTTTCTGCATCCATCTCGCAAGTGCCTTGGCATATTTTTGGCACGCGGGTATGGCTTTAAGGTTACGAACCAGTGATAGTTTCGCACCTCCGAGAGCACCAATCACAAGGACAATTACTCGCACCGAATACTTTGGGTACAGTCGTTGCAGTTCTCTCTTAAGGTCTTGATACCTCTCCTCCTTTTCTTTCTCGTTTGCCGTGGCGTTGTATGCGGATGGAGCCGAGAATTCGATCACGAATATAGTTCGTTTCTCGAAGTCTTGGAGAACAATGTCAGGTCTCGAGTGAGCAACGGAGACTGCTGCCCGAAAATCGTAGTTCCAGAAAATTTGGTACTTCTCGTTTCGGACAATTGACTCTATATCCCTTGGAGCGTTCGGTAGGGCAGTGTCGCCGCCGGCGCCGTAAGAGCGACAAAGATGGTAATAAAGTACTCTTAGGGCCGCATTATGTCTATAGATATATGTTGTTCTTGCGTGGTTCGGACACCCCGATAGTATGTGTTCTAGGTACTCAGCATGTGCATGACACGCTCTGCATCTATCACTAGGAACTTCTTGACATAAAATGCGGTCACGGTATGTTAAGGTGGAAATGACACCGTCCTGCCGTGCAAAAATAAAGCCCTCTGCACCTGCATTGAGCCCTAATGATTTGAGGAAAGCAAAATTTTGCTTCTTCGACAAGGACTGTTTTTCTAAATTTCTGTGAAAGTTTCCGTGCATATGCTTGTCGAGTAGCTCTTGGTGAAATTGTCCAAATTCTGCTTTCTTTACTTCGGCTTTTGGACGGGAAGCATCTAGATGGAGTAATGCACTTTCCTCACTTCTGATGTTAAAATTCAGGCCAAGGGTCTCGGCCGCTTGCTCCGCGGCTTTTTAAAGGAACGCTCCTTCGCCAATCATCTCGTAGTTCCTGACCATCTTTAGGAGAGGATCTCTGCCATGCGCAACGATGTAAGCTGTACTTAGAACAATTCCGTTATGAAGCCACTGGAGATTCAGAAGTCCGCGTCCGCCTTGACAGCGTGAAATGTATAATCGCGGAACTAACGAATTGATATGCAAGCTTTTATGCATATGCATGATCCTTCGTGTAATGACATCAAGGGCCTTAAGCTCGTACTTCGTCCATTGAACCACCCCAAACGAGTAGAGTAGAACCGGGACGGCAAGCATGTTAGTCGCAGATACCTTGTTCAACGCCGACAGATTGGAAGACCAAATCTGTCGAAGAAGATGCTTGTATCTGCTTCGGGGAGCCTCCTTCACTAATGTTACGTCCTGAATGCGGCTTTGAGGCACGCCCAGGTATGTATAAGGCTCTCCAGTGTTAAGATGTCTGATAACACTTATATCCACAAGCTCAGGGTCCTTGGGAACGCCAGTAATCTTTCCTTTCTTCAGATGAATTTCGGCACACTTGTCCAAACCAAAGTCCATCCCAATCTCTCCTGTGTAGTTCTTGACGATATTTATAGCAGTTTGAAGTTTGCTTTTACCAGAGGCATATACTATATCTTCAGGTCATCCATATAAAATACATGAGTGCCCTTATGCTCGCGCTGATTTGTGTCGTCACAGAGGTATCCAGGAGAATTTCGTAGTGCGAGAGAAAGAGGCAGAAGTCTGATACAAAAAAACAAAGGGCTCATGGTATCCAGAGGAGGTCGAAGCATTCAGGAGAGAAGTCTACGAAGTCCAACATCCACTTGAAGAAGTCTCAAAGAACATAAATAGCTTCAAGGAGCTGTGCAATGCCCTCATAACACCTGAGGAGGAATGCCCACCTATCACTACCGAGGAGGTGAACAACGTATTAAGAGGTATGAAGAACTATTCTGCTCCGGGACTATATGGTATCAAGACCTTCTGGTGGAAGAAGTTTCCTTCTACCCACCAGCATCTGGCCCGATTTTTCACCTCATATCTAAAGTCGAAAGAGCCTATTCTTGTCCGAACACACTGTATAAGACCTTCACAGCCATCCTATATGATTGGATTGTTCAAACAAGTGGACATGTATGGCGAGAAATGTATGAAAAATGCGGCTCGAAGAAAGTCGTAGCAGGATGTCGGGAGAACCTGCTCATCGACAGATGTGTCTGTAAAGACGCAGCATGCTATCAACAATCTCTATCGATGGCGTGGATGGATTACCGGAAAGCTTTCGATTCAACCTCCCATAGACTCATCATCTGTCTGTTGGAAAGCTTGAAGTTTCATCCACACATCGTGAGGTGCATGGAGAGATGACCAGAAAGCTGATACACCATGTTATTGAAATCATCCACCCTCGGTACATCGAGACATTGACACCAGCAATATTGGATGAGATTATAGACTCCCAGCGGCAGATACTTGATGTTCTTACTGCTAGACTGCGTCGGTACAAGAAAAGTAGTGCAAGAAGGCAACAAAATCGAACCTTTCAGGCAGATGAAAGAAGGTTCTATCGTGAACTGAGTGTAAAGCAAAATAACCAGCAAGACACCGAAGTCCCTCAATTGCAAGACATGACTAACTATTGGTCAGATGTTTGGGGAAAATCTAACAGAAGCAATTTGGATACTGCGTGGTTCCAACTAGAGAAAGCAAGAGCAAGCAATAACCCTGAAATGGAGCTGGCGAACATCACAGCTTTAGATGTTTCAGCGGTTTTGAAAAAAGCATGTCCACATTGTCCTCCAAGATCTGAAGAACAAGATCATTTACGTGATTGAATTCTCGGCACCAGCCGATGGTAATATCACGGCAAAGGAGGGAGAAAAACAGGCGAAATATCAAGCACTTCTTTTCGAGCTGAGTAAGCTGTACCAAGGCTA
>CAKNXH010034668.1:0-11279 GCA_932178445.1 Andricus quercusramuli | reverse complement strand
ACCACTCAATTACGGCTACCTAACACTTTCATGCCGGAAACGGAAGTCTAATTTTTGACTCTGTTTTATACAATAATGACCATTTTTTGGCATTTTTCTTCTTAGAAACTTCCATAAATTTGACTGATGAGGGCTCCAATCCAAGCCGAAACGTCTCACTGTCTAGTATAAATTGTAAAATACTTATTCTATTGACCTTACAAAAAGTGACTCATTGGATACGAATTTTATAATCGTTCCAGTATATATATACTATGTATAATTTAAAAAAAGGTTTAAACAACTACCGCACTGAGAGCAACTGCCATCTAAAAAATGTCAACAGCCCCCAGTAGAACCGCATTAATTCATACTTATGGCCACGTCACACAAACGTGAGAAGGGTGGTACAGGGCACGATGAAATCACAACACACACACACATATATATATGTATAAATACACAGGGTGTCCAAGTATTCAAAATACATATTTATATTTTCTGATTCCTTGTGAAAAACTGAATAGAAAATGATCAATAAACAATTTTGATAAATCCATAATTACTGAGTAATTAGCAATTAAAGATTAATCAATCAAAAAAATTCGTTAGGTAGCCGACAGTCCATGTGCCATCACTGAGGGTGTGTTATGGTGAACTCCCATGGCAGATGAAAGCAGTGGATGAAAGCAGAAACTCATGAGAGTGAAAGAGACAAATTGAAATATCCGTCTCTTACACTCTCATGAGTTTCTGGTTTCATCCACTGCTTTCATCTTCCATGGGACTCCACCATGAGAATACAAGTTCAGATCGTAAATTTTCCTTCCGTTTATTTTTATAGGCGGTTCTGAGTCTTTGGTGTAACTTCACACTTAAACGAGATTAGAAAATGAAAAACTATCTTTTTTGTAGCAACCAAATTAGAAAACATTGCTCGACGATTTAATTACCTTATACTTAAAATGCATGCGTTGTTTGAAATCTGTAGAATTCTCCTGAATTCTTAGCATTCCGCAGAATTCTCCCGAGTTTTGTAGAAATAATTACTTTGACATTTTTAAGTGCCCTGAACAATTTTTAATTTAAAGAATTCATGGAACTCAAGGCATTCATGAAATTCGAGGAATTCACGAAATCATGTTTCTCAAGTCGCTACTCCTTTCAAACACTTCGTGGGACGGGAAGGCACTCCTGTGACTGATCACAGAAATAATGTTGGTCAAACACCTGCCCCTTTCCGAAACTTTTAAAACTAAATCCATCGCAACTATCGTAATTTTTACCCAATAAGTCAGGTTCAGTCGACGGTCTAGCTACCAATGAATGAACATGTACTCGTCTTTTGAATTCCGCAAATCTGTCGTGAATCCTGTGGAATCAATAGTTCAGAAGATGTAGAAAGTCTCATAAATCCTAAAAAATTCTTCCGAATTTTTCTGAATTCTGATGAAATCATAGCAGTTTTCCTAATTATTTCCCAATTAGTCAAGTTTAAGAGTCGGCGTAGTGAGGTCAGTCTGTGGGTTGAGAATGATCCAAGAAGTTATTCAAAATTAAATAAAGCTAGAATTACTTTATTTAATTTGTGAGGGAACGTCTGGTTAATTGATAGCAGAGGAGGGGTGTCCAGGGCGACGTTGCGGTGGCGGCGATTACCGCCGATACGGGAGTAATCCTCTCCGTAACGGACATCTGCTTCGAAGACGGGGGAAAATTATTTGGGTGGTCCAGGGTATACAGGGTGACGTTGGGGTTCATTCCGATGACGGCAATGGTTACCGGAACGAGAGTAGTCATCTCCGTAACAGAGATCGGCTTCGAGGAAGGGAAAGAGTGATCCAGGGTATCCAGAACGACGTTGAGATGGCTTCGATAGTTACCGATACGGGAGTAATCCTCTCCGTAACGGGGATCGGCTGTGACGCTGCTGTTATGGTGAGATACAAGTGTTAGCAGGAGGAGGTTCACGAATAAGGTAGAAAATGTAAGGTTAAAAACTTGGGTTCATTAAAGTAGCGTAGATGTTCACACTACGGGGACTCGGGGAGAAGTGTCTCTCGGTCTCGAAACGCGCTATACTTCAGGGCTAGCTCGGGCGGAGGCGCACTTCTCACGGTGCAAGAGAGTGGGGTATTCGCCCGCGGTCGCAGTGCAAAAGTTAACAAGCGAGCATCTTTTCGCGATGCTTCTGGATACAGGTTTCGCACGATTGGCGCGTTTTCGCCCAGCAAATGTCTATAAGCGTTATCGATAACCAAAGACGCGCTGGCGCCATCGATTGTCAGTGGGACTTTGACTTTTTCGGACCCAATGCCGCGACTCAAATTATTCTAAGTCGAATGACAGGTGGGGTTAGAACGCCCAGGCGACGAAAGAAAGTATCATGGATGTTTGCCAAATATTATTCGTGGTTATAAATATTATTTATAACCATGAATATAATTTGGCGGACATCAGTAGGTAAACTGAAGGAAGATGTACCCTTTATTTGAATTCCACACAATTATATAAAATTCTATAGAAATACATTCGATACTTTTGAATTAATCAAAAGATTTTTTGAATACTTTTCAAGCTACGACAATACATATTGAATTATTTGTAATTGAAAGGCTCAACAATTTTACAAATTCCTCTGAATTCTTCAGCATTCTACTAAAACCATAGCACTATTCCTAATTCTTTCCAAATTATTCCAAGTTATTTCGACGGCTCAGCTACCACTGAATGAAGATGTAATCGTTACTTGAATCCTGCGAAATTCTCTCGAATTACGTAGAGTTCCCCTCAAAAGTTATGAATTCATTTAAAGATTTTTTTTGAACTTTGAAGCAATGAGAACAAACATTTAATTTTTTAGAATTTAAAAACATTTAAAGCCTTTCTTTTTATAACCGAAAATAAGGAACTAGCTTTGATAGATATTTGCAATCGTCTATTTCCCAAGTTTTTTCAGTATTTTTTTCGACCGGAGAATCTAAAGAAGTATACTCTTTTTTGATGGGAGACGTTTACGAGCTTTTAGAAAAGTGTGAATTGTTAAAAATCTACTATCTTGGGTTTTACAGGCGAAAATAAATTTGGAGAATTTGGAGAATTTGAAAATCTTTAAATTTCAAATGATTTAATCTGTATTCTCATAAGTTGAAAATTATTAAAAACTCTTTAAATTAATAAAAAACAGTTTGAAGAGAATTCTACAAAATTCGTGAGAATTCAGCGGGATTCAATTAAAAAGTACATCTTCATTCACTGTTAACTTAGCAGTCGACTCTAACTAGACTAATTGTGAAAGAATTAGAAACAGTGCAATGCTTGTATCAAAATTCGGAGAATTCGGAGGGATTTACAGTATTTGACAGGTCGTGTATGCAAAGCCGGCACCGGTGAAGAAAATTCTCGGTGCCGGTAAAAACCATATTTTAAGGATAGAGCCTAGCTGCCGGCAAAAATATTAAAAAATTAATAATTCTCCCATACGTTTGATGCTACTATTTAATCCTCAATATCGCCCATCTTGCTAATTGAAGGTGCAGACTAAAAAAAATTAGAAAAGGTTAGGGCTGAAAGTGAACTTATTTCTATGATTAATCACTGAAGACTGATCAGGGAGATACAGGGATCGGACTTTCACCAACATTATTTCTGTGACTAGTCACAGAGGTCCCTCCCCTCCCCTACGAAGTGTTGGAAAGAGGCAGGGGTTTGACCAACATTATTTCTGTGTACAAGTCACAGGAGTGCCTTCCCGTCCACACAAAATGTTGGAAAGGGTAGGGGTTTGATCAACATTATTTCTGCGACCAGACATAGGGCTGCCTTCCCTCCCCCACCAAGTTTTGGGAAGGGGCAGGTGTTTGACCAACATTATTTCTGTGACCAGTCACAGGAGTGCCTTCCCGCCCCCACGAAGGTGTTGGAAAGGGGTAGGGATTTTAACGACATTATTTCTGTGACCAGTCACAGGGGTGCCTTCCCGCCCCCACGAAGTGTTGGAGAGGGGTAGGTGTTTGACCAACATCATTTCTGTGACCAGTCACAGGGGTGCTTTCCCGCCCACCACGAAGTATTGTAAGGAGTTAGGGGTTTGATCAACATTATTTCTGTGACCAGAGAGAGCGCTGCCTTGCCGCCCCCACAAAGTGTTGGAAAGGAGTAGCGGTTTAAGAAACATTATTTCTTGCCCCCTCAAATTGTTGGAAAGGAGTAGGGGTTTGACCAACATTATTTTTGCGATCAATTACAGGTTGCCTTCATAATTATTTCTGTCTCCAGTCACAGGGGCACCATCCAGCCACCACGAGCTGTTAGAAGGGGTGAATTTTTTGAATTCCTTGAATTTAATTAATTCTCTGAATTCCGTGAATTCCACGAAATCCGTTAATTTTCTCAATTTTATGTACGGTTCATAGAACGGTAAAAAAAATTGTCGGTACCGGTAATTTTTTTTACTGGTACAAACCATTTTTTTCACCGGTACCGACAGTGTGAATTCTACGAATTCTTTGAATTTCGTAAATTCCGAAAATTCTTGGAATTCCGTGAATTTCGTTAATTCCATAAATTCCATGGATTCCGTGAATTCCATTAATTCCCTGCATTCAGCGAAATCTTTGAATTCCGCGAATTTCATAAACTCCGTTAATTCCATGACTCCCGTGAATTCCGTGAAATTCCATGAATTCCGTGAATTTCATGAATTCCGTGAAAATTCTGCGAAATGCTAAGAATTCAGGAGGATTCTACAGAATTCTAATTTGGTTGTTACAAAAAAGATACTTTTTTAACTTTTGAATCTCGTTTATCTCTGAAGTTGCGCCAAATAGTCAAAACCTCATACGAAAATAAACGGAGAGGAAATTATACGATCTAAACTTGTATTGTATTCTCACACACTCTTAGCGATGGCACATGGACTGTCGGCTATCAAACGCATTTTTTTCACAAGGATTCTGAAAATATAAATATGTATTTTGAAATATATATATATATATATATATATATATATATATATATATATATACATATATACAGGGTGGACGCGGTAGGGCTTGCATACACGGCGAACTTGAATGCTTCCCAATTTTCCCGAAGCAGGGGAGAAGCCATTCCTCAGGGACATTTTTAAATTTCGCGGTTTTAAAGTTGCATTCGGATCGGCCTATCGATCAACTTCGTGCATCTTCGGATCAAGTTTATCATAGTTTTCATGGTCGCGTTCTAAACTTCAAATGGATACCAGTTTCGACTGTTTCGAGAAAATATAGGTTATGTTAAATAGTTATTATTATCATTATTATTATACAAATCATAAAAGTGTTTTAAGTAATAATGAAGTGAGAAGGTAGTGTTAATTTTGTTCCTTGCCAACAATATTATGGAATGGCTGCAGAGTGACAAATAGTCTATTGATTATTGATTATCAAAGAAAAATGCTTTGTGGTTCGTACATTTATTACTGACAGTGTCGGCAGTAATAATTTGAACATTAATTACTTAATAATGATTGTAATAAGTAATAACACATTATTTCTCAGTGTAATAATTGATTTCCACTGCTTTTTTCGTAGATCGACCCTAGGAGGAATACCCATCAGGTATTCATTTGTTCATTGATAGATTATTATTCATTACTTCTTGGTGCGTTGATACATTTGTTGCGTAATATCTGAAGCAATAATGGAAAATAAAATGAATTTGATGAATGGTGCCATCGAAGCAGAAGTGAATCATAAATTTACTGTAGAAGAAAGAGTTAGATCTGTTTAGTTGTATTGGCGACATTTTGATTACGAATCAGCACAAGAACAATTTCGTCATGAATTCCTGGGAAGGCCTGCTCCATCCAGACAAGCAATTACGAGTTGGGCCAGGGCCTTAAAAAGGAATGGCTGCTTAAGGGATGACCACAAGAAAATAGATACAACGTCCCGTCAAACAACGGATGAAATTAAAATTAGAGTCTGTGCTGCTGTAGAAGAAAATCCTCATATCAGTCTTCGGACCATGGAGGAGCAGACCGGAATAGCCAAAAGCACTTCACAGAAGATACTTAAAAATAACAAGTCGACTGTCCCGAAGAATAAGTCACTAACCAATTTTTCCGAAAACAGAGCGTATCAACTACATTATGCTTGGCTAGAGTGTCGTATCTCCATTTAAAAATACATAGAGATACGACACTTTAGGGAAGTAAAATATAGTTGATACACTCTGTATACGGAAAACTTTGTTAGTGACTTATTCTTCGGGACAGTCGAAGTATCACCCATAAAAACTGCATTTTGTACAAAAACTGATCCCGGGTGATGCACCTCGAAGAGTGGCGTTTTGTACAACAATGCAAGAAATGTTAGAAAGGAATCAAGACCTGGCTGAAGTGACTTGCTTCACAGACGAGTCAACTTGGTACATTCATGGAAAAAGGAACCGACAAAATTTACGAACATGGAGCACAGAAAATCCAAGGAAAGTTTTAGATAACCATAGCCAATGGGAGAGTAAAGTCAATGTTTGGCTAGGTATATTTATTATTGCAAAATGTACTTAAGCCTTGCAGAGCTAGTGGGAAGTTTAATTTCCAGTAAATATTTTGCATTTTTTAAATACTCTATTTTTTATTTGTTTCTATCAAATTATTAACAAATATTTTTCTATTTATTCAGTAAGTTTTCGAGTTTTTATGATACTTTTAAAACCAAAAATATGAATTACTGATCGAGAAAAATGTTGGAAATTGTGGTAAAATGGAATTTCTAAAGTTTACAGGTTGGCTTCTTTAGCCCTTAAAATTATGCTTTTGCAGCAAAAATAATAATGATATTTTCCTCACTTAAAAAAGCTCCAGGCTTGAGAAAGAGTTTGCCCTTCTTATTTTGAAGTGAAGAACTTTTCAGATAACATAATATGCAATATATTGAACGTTCTACCTTCTTTCAAAATAGGGATTCTTGGTGACCACGTTATTGGACCAATTTTTATTGAGGGCACTCTTAATGGTGAAAAATACGTGACAATGTTGAGGGATCAAATTTTGCCAGAAATCCAACGCATTACTGCAAACGATCCTGTAAATATATTTTATAGAATTGTCTCTTGCAATATTTATTTCAAGAATACATCAACTCTTTTCTTAATTTCAGTTAATTATAAATCATTACAAAAATGGCTCATTAGTTTTCATAAAAGCATCTTATTTACTCAATTTCATCTTAAAAATCAAACTTCTTCATTCATAGAAGAAAATTGTCTACAATTTTCAGAGACCACTCTATTATTAATATGATGGCGTTCCACTGCATCGAACGAGAGAAGCTATACAAATCCTTCGGAATTTTTTCGGCGGAAGACTCATAGGAATAGGCGGGCTAGTAGAATGGCCTCCGCGTTCTTGTGATTTAACCCCCTTGGATTACAGTGTATGGGGTCTTCTAAAAGGTGAAGCTTACACCATGGATAATGTAGCTACAGTGGAGGAATTGAAAGCAAAAATTCGTGTTTTATGTCAGTCGAAGCTTACTCCTGTTGTGCTAAGGAATATTAGATTGCAATTTGTAAAAAGTCTTCAGTACTGCATTGATCACAAGGGAGGACAATTTGAACATGATCTGTAGTTTGACTACAAATAGCATAGCATAGACACGTAGACTTTAAATGGCGCTAATTTATTCAACAATTAATCTAATTTATTCCATAATTAATTGTACTGAATAATTATTATATGCGTTATTTGTAAAACTGACAGTAGAATTAAATTGAGGTAAAACATGCTAAAAGAATGTATTTTCTATGAAATCAGAGAAGGGTGCCAACAATTGGGGGGATGGTGCCAAGAATTGGTGCTCTTACCCTCAACAGGTTGGAAATGATACTGTCTGATTGGAATTAATTCTCAGATACAAATAAAATCGATCAGTCGGTTTAAATTACTTTTGCAAAACTGAAAAGATCTTTAAAATAACATCGACAAAAATCATCCTTGCAAGGAAAAAATCGTAAGTCGAAATTTGTAATGGGGCGAAATTTCTCAAGAATATCAAAGTTGCTCGAGGGAATTTTGATCATCGGGAATTTTAATTAATTTTTTCGGTCAAAAGCAACCTCAAGAGTTTAACTGAATACAAATATTTGGATTCTTTATTATAATTTTCTGCATTGACTACAAAAAATAAGTTAATGGATGATCTGAAACTTTCGATGATGCAAATAATCTTTAATTCTCATTGCAATATTAGAATTCCTTGAAATTTTCCGCATCGCTTAAAAAAACGTTAATGGAGGACCCAAAACTTGCGAAGATAACCGCTTTTGAGAGGTAGCGTGTTTACTGTGTATGTCAAGAACCGTGCGCTACCTCAAAATCGATTATCTTAGTCAATTTTCTGTCCTGCATCAATTCTTTTTGAATCGACGCGTGAAATGAAGACGCAGTAAGTCTTTTCAATCAATCCTTTCACGCCTTAATTCATTACTGAGGTATCTGAGGAGCTTAGGTATCTTAGTTATCTTAGGTATCTTAGTATTTTTTCGTTTCCTAAATAGAAAATTCGATTTTTGGGAACGTTTTTTGTTTCTCCTAAAGCATCGTCAAAATCGCGATTAAGCCCTTTCAGAACGCCTGCCTTGAAATCAAACTTCTTTATTCATAGAAGGAAATTATTTACAATTTTCAGAGGAAACTGTAGTATCAATATGATGGCGTTCCACTAATCAAATGAGAAAAGCTTCGAGATTTTTCCGGCGGAAGATTCATAGAAATAGGCGGACTATAGTAGAATGGCCTCCGCATTCGTGTAGAAAATTCCCACAGCATTCTTTCCATTCACGAGTGATACCGAAAAGAAGTATAAGACAACATCCAATTGGAAAGATGACATCTGAAATAAAATTTACGAAATTGATGTCTCCATTTCGAACAGCATCATTTAAACTTAACCGAGACCTTAATTAAAAATTACCAAACAATATTTCGAGTAGCTTCGAATTAAACGCAAAGATTATTACTTACTCATGAGATACCAATAATGTACGAATTTAATCTGTAGATCTGAAAAAATGAGTTGATCATTATGTCCATAATTTTAAAAGCTGAGATTTTGAAATATTGTTAACAAAAATATACCTTTTCCATTGCCGCCAGTTTTGAATATTTAACCCATTAAAGTACAGACCACATTTAAGGTGAAAAAAAATCTTATTCTCATAAAAACATTTCATCCTCAGTATCCAGATATCCTGCTGAATAACCCCTACCATTGAAAAGACTAGAAATTCATTTTAGTGACCGATCGAATCCCAATTTAGAGATAAGGTCCAGAAATAGCATTTAAAAAATAATAAAATTCCTAAAAAATTTGGAATAAAAACGCTGGCTGGAGATATCTCGTTTCTAAATTTTTTCTGATATACCTCTGTCATCAGCGAGTATCAAAATTCATTTTAGTGGTTAATCAAACTCATTTTGGAGATGAGGTCCAGAGAAAACATTTTTTTAAATAAAAATATTCCCAAAAACATCACTAATTAAAATTCAGGCAAGTTATATCGCTTCGAGATATCTTTCTGATACACCCTTATCATCAACATGTCTCACAATTCATTTTAGGGGCTGATGAACTCCGAATTTCGAGATAAGCTAGCAATTTAAAAAATAACAAAATTTCTAAAAAATTTGGAATAAAAATTCTGGCTGAAGATATCGCGTCTAGATTTCTTTCTGATACACCCCTATCATCATGACTATTTCGCTCGCCCAACACCCACGCAAATTTAACATTTTTCAGACCAAATATTCAGTGCAGAATTTGCGCAAATTTGTTGAACCAAAACTAAAATTTGTGAAACACCGGAACTATATGATTTCTCAAAAAAAAAGACACTGACGGGGCCAGCAAAATACTTTGCTGGCCCCGAAAATGTCCAAAATAAACTTTATATGACCCTGAACTTTTCGTCTTCATTTGTTCAAATTTGTGTAACAAACTTCAACCCCCAAAAACAACACTCCGTGAGGCCACAAAATTTTTTAAATGTAAATAATCACTTAAATCAACTTCAAAAAACTTTAGGTTACGTTCACATGCCCACCTTTTTGGAATGTTTTCACTCAAACAACTAGGGCTGGATTCTAAGGGTTGTTGGATATCTTCGTTGGATTTATAACTTAACCTGGAGTTTTCTGAAGGTTACCTAAGTGATTATTCTCATTTAAAAAATTTTCTTGCTTTTTTACTTGGAGACTTTCGGAATGTTTTCATTAAAACAACTAAGGGTGGACTCTAAGGGTTGTTGAATATTATTGTTAGATATAAAACTAAACCTGGAGTTTTGGGAAGATTTTTTGAGGGTACATCCCCTTTTTTAATATGCCCATTATTTTATTATTTTTGATGTATCTCAAGCCGCTTTCGAGATATTTAAAATGTTTTAGAAGTCTTTAAGCGAAAATGGTAAAAAAGTGAAGAAGCCGCGACAATTTTAAGTGAGAATAATCACTCAGGTCACCCTTATTAAACTCCAGGTTAAGATTTTAATCCAACAATAATATTCAAGAACCCTTAGAATCCACCCCTAGTTGTTTTAACGAAAACATTCCAAAAATTCTCCGAATAAAAATGCCATAAAATACTCTATATCAAAATAATCACTCAGGTCACCTTTAGAAAACTCCAGCATAAGTTTTGAATCTAACAAAAATATTGAAACACCTAGAATCCACCCCTAGTTGTTTTAACGAAAACATTCCAAAAATTCTTCGAATAAAAATGCCAGAAAATTGTTTAAATCAAAATAATTACTCAGGTCACCTTCAGAAAACTCTATGATAAGTTTGAAATCCAACAAAAGTATTCAACCAACCTTAGTTGGTAAAACCCCAATTTGAAGATAACGTTGAGTGACATGTACCAGCTGAAATGCACCAATTCCATCTGTATTTCCTGATGGGTATTTCTTCTGGGGTCGATCTACGAAAAAAACAATGGAAATCAATTATTAGACTGAGAAATAATGTGTTACTTATTACAATCATTCTTAAGTAATTAATGTTCAAATTATTACTGCCGACACTGTCAGTAATAAATGTAGAAACCACAAAGCATTTCTTTGGTAATCAATAATTAATAGGAAATATGATAAACACGCCGGGCCGGTCTGTCATTATTTTGAGGTTATGTTCAGACCTACCTTTTTGCCCTAATCAGTGTAACTAAAGGTAATTAATATAAATTTTGAGTTTTTGCACGTGATATTTTATTCACTGTGTTCAAAACATATCCTGTCTATTCATGACATACCTT